>OX030960.1:1889815-1936701 GCA_943735955.1 Piscicola geometra | reverse complement strand
GGTGATTGAGTATGCCAGGAACGTCCTTAAGCTCTCAGAGGCGCACTCCACCGAGATGGACCCCAACACTGCACATCCGCTGGTACTCGTGGTGGTGGTGGTGGTGTTTTGGTGTTGGTTTGGTTGTGGTGGTCGTTACAAGCTATTGCATTGAAAACCTCAATCGATTTCACTGTTCCACCAAACCTTTCAAGGCACTCACCACCTCCCTCCTGCAGGTGGTTGACATGCCAGAGCACAACCCTGGGGAGATGGGCGGCACGATGAGGCTGGGCAAAAGGAGGACCATCTTCGACCCGGACAGACCTTCTGTCGTCAGTCAGTGCAGTCCTTCTGCAATTACACCGCCTTGCTTGATTCACATTCTATAAGCAATTATTATTAGATGTGCATCATCATCATGCTTTCCATTTTATGAATCTCTCTCTAGACAACAATCAATCCACTGCCTCCAGGACGCCTGTACAGAGATGTAGAGTACGTGGACGAGAGACATCGCCATCGCTATGAGGTGTCCATCAAAAGCCTTCGAACTGCCTTGTCTTCAGTGCATAACGTTCAACTCTTGTGAATGCAAGCTCTGACGTTTTAAAGTTCTGACGCAAGTTCTTGAAACCCTGCAGGTGAACCCTGACTACGTGCAGAGGTTGGAGGAGGCGGGTCTGCAGTTCGTGGGTAGGGACGAAACAGGCAAAAGGATGGAGATCCTAGAACTCAGTGGTGCGATTCCCTTCTCATGATTATTATAATCGATTTTGTAGGTTGAACTAGGTGTAAGTTATAATTGTTCCTGCTCGAAAGGCAAATTATGAAAGGAACTGAAGCAACCGCCACTAATTGCGCAGACCACCCGTACTTCGTGGGCGTGCAGTACCACCCCGAGTACCTGACCCGTCCTTTGAAGCCTTCGGAACCCTACTTGGGCCTCATCCTCGCCTCCTCGAACCTCCTCTCCTCCTATCTCAACAACGGCTGTCGTCTTGCTCGGCAAATGCAAGGCGATCAAACGTCCTATAACTACTGTAATGGCAAGGATTGAAGTGTGTCGCCATCAATCGCATGTAAAAAGATGAAGTCAGCAAATAAATGGTATTTGTTTAAGTTTTGCTCTCATATCCTCACTATAGCTTGGTGCAGCAGAGCATTTAAATAGTTAATTGTTCCATTCTTACTCATGTGCTGGATCACATCTCAATTGTTTATTGTAGATTTGTGACAAATAAACGGTTTTAAAAATATTTTTAGATCTATTGACCACTGTGAAAAGAGGGAAATGTAAATGGTGTGTGCATGATTGGCCAAACAAACCTTTAAGAACGATGAGACAGGAAAAATATCCAGGGAAGTATGTACGTGTGAATAAGAGGTCGGACCGGCATGGGCATAGCCCCGAATAAAAATGTTTTTATTTTATCAAATTTATGTTAAAATAATTTTTGTAAACGGGTCAATCATTTTGATCCAATTATTCAACGATTGGTTTTTTTATTTTGCCAGGAGACAAATGAGTTGAACTAAACGCAGGCGAGTAATTCGTGGAAAAAATTAATTTTGAAAGACAAAAATGGAATTAAAAGTGATCTCCAAAACTCAAACGGGGTTTTAGCGGTAGGGTTGCTTTTGTGTTTTTGTTGACCGACTATTCGAATAATTGTAATACAATTAATGCATTCAAACCTATATAAAGTTTTTTCAAATAATTTCCTGCATTTTCTAAATTTCTGTTGTAACATTCTCTGCCTTTTATCGATGATGTTTCAACAGATCAAAAATAGTTTGTATGTGTGGACTAGTTTTTATAATTTCGAATGACTGTTACCGGTTCATAGCATTAAAGAATTATTTAAGGTAATGTCGCTTGTATCTGCCGGTAACATGAGCTCTTCCCACAAACACTCTTTTACATTTTTTTCTTCTTAAGGTAAGTCATGTGAAGCAGAAAACATAACAAGTCACCAGGGGCGGTGATCTGCTGAAAATCTTGGGGGGGGGGGGGTCCCCCTAGGGTTGGAATCAAAGAACCGGTATCGGCTAATACAGTACCAGCAATACTATTTAATTTAATTTAATTTAAGATCTATAAATATAACCACGAATTTGAAGAAAAATCGTACTTACTTTTAAAGTTTTTAGCGATTTGAGAAAAAATTAATTTGCATTCGTACTTATAAATTCAATTAATGTTATTCTTATATTCATTTATTTACTTTATATATCTATTTTTTCTCCAATTATTTTATGAACGACTAAAGAAAACGTTCCCCAAATCCTTTTATTATTTTACAAATCTATTTATCAGTTCTTTTTATAAAAAAATAAATTTTCACAGATTTGCATCCATCTGCCTATGTCCCAATAAAATAGTGAAATTCCTTTCAATTGTGTCAAATTTAATAATAATTGAATAATAATTAAATGTCCGGACAATCTGGTTTTTTACAGTCATCATATTATAGAAGTATATATAAATGTCAAGTCACTTAAAATTAGAATATCAATAAAGCATAAATATGAAGCACAACTAACTAGGTAGACCAGGAATAAATCTGTATTCATTCTGTTGATGAAACTCTAACGATAAATCAACTATTTATTAGGTTAGCCAGTCCAACAGATAGATAAATATACACTCTGGGTCAAAAAAATATGCCGCTGTATATTTGTATATAACTTTGGCAAATGTAAAGCGATTTTCAATTTTTTCACAGTTTGACTCAGAAATGAATAAGGAACAAGATTTTAGAAACATTTATTTTGACCCTTTCAATATGTAATACATTTACCTTGTGAAACTGAAACAAAGGTGAAAATATCGAAACATTTCTTGTAAAAAACATGAAAAAAATTATTTAAAAATGTCAACATTTATTTTTAAAATTAAAACAAAAATAATAATAATAATGACGAGCATTATTATAGTGGCGTATAACCCGAACGGGCTTCCAGGACAATTAGCTGCATATTTTCATTTGCGCCTTTTGGTTACTAGGGCATTGGTTGCACTTGAACCTAGGACCTTTCATTATTGGTCAAGCCGAGAGTTGTCGCCGACTCAGCTACCCATTCACTTTAAAAAAAGTTAGAAAATTTTTAGGTGTTTTACATACACTGGTCAGCCATCTTGTAGGAGAAAGAAGTTGTATACTATACTTTTTAATAAGTGACAATTATAAGAGACACTGAAGCATAATTAAACTGCTTCTTGAACGTCCCTGAACGATTGTACAAGGCACCTAACTCTTGGACAAACTGAAGTGAATTGCTCACAAAGGGATTTGCGGTAGCTGTGTGCTGGGCAACAAGATTTGCACAGTGTGCAGAACAATGGAAAAACAATGCAAGCGGATGCTCACAACCTGTCAACCGTTATATCGGCCGCTCATGTTAGCAGCGCCGTCATAAGTTTGAGCTCTGAGGTTTTCTATGGGTAGCATAATTCGGATCAGAACATCTTTTACTACAGCAGATAATGATTTTCCGGTCGTGTCTAGTGGGCTGAATAAACCAATAAACTGTTCATTAACATATAGAGCTTCATCAACAAAACGAATGCATATCGATTCCTGCTCTTACCCATTGCAGTCTTGTGTGCCGTCAACCACAACACCAAACTAGCATGATTCGGCATTAACAGTGCACACTATGTTTCTATCGATAGAATGAGCTAAAAGTCTCAGCATTTCTTTTTGGCAGTTATGCGATATGAAACTTGTCGTTTGATTTAACCATAACTTTAGTTAATGTTTGAAGCCTTTTGAAATTCATTAACTTTGGTTCATCTACAAAATTGAAAGGGTTGATATTAAGGTGTACCTCAGAACCCCCCTATGAACATCGCCCATGCAAAATAAGTAACACAATATGAATGGTTTTTTATAAAAATGTAAATCTGTCTGCTTGCTCCATCTTAACCCCCCTAGCATCGCTGCCCATACATACTCACAAGGTATTACTGTATTTGCATTTTTTTATCCCATGGTTGACGATTAGATTTGTATATAAAAGAGAGTTGATAAATGTGTGTTTTTAAAAGAGTGAGAGGGTCGTTATAAAGGTGGACCCCAAGATCCCTTCAGGATTCCCGTCTACGCCATAGAGATAAAAAATCTAGGTGAAGGAGTATCTAAGTAAGCGAAGAATATTTTTGTTTTAGACAGTTATCATTATAATTTCACATACTTAAAATGTATTGGGGGAGGGGTTCCCATTAAGCTGAACTAAAAGAAAGTGGGGGGGGGGGGGGTCCTGACCCCAAGATCGCCGCCCATGCAAGTCATAAAACACTTTCTGGCCTGAAGCGAGTGGTAGGACAGCAATCAGCTGACTTTTTTATGCATTTTATCATAGGGGTCTATCTTAAGCACTTCATATTTTTTTTACCTGATTTCAAATATAAACTTAGCCAAAACCTTGGTGTCCCATATTACACGACTAGTCCATAACACACGACTTTCCTCTATATATCTCTATTGGGAAATTTTGTTGTGGTGCTTTGGGCCATTCTTTTTATCCCTTCCTTCTTTCTAGAAAAATCATGCGGGCGCCTATGCCTCCTACTAAAGGGTTTAGGCTACAAGGGTGTTTTTGAATCAAACTTCCAACTTAAGTCGCGATTCGTTAACAACCTTGGAACCCCTTGACTGTTGACTTTTTTGAGCCTCAGACACAGTTTTATTTACGGTAGTTTTTTTTTGGTCTATACTGTTCACAGCCTGACAGACGCATGCCATATTACAATGGTTCTGAGAACCATGGTTCTTATGCGCCAGAGGCGCCACTTCACACGACGTACACATCTCTCAATGCATACGTCACAAACACCGCATCATATACACTAGGAATATGATAGTTCACGGTTGCTTGTCAAGGATTCAAACAGGCAACCTTTAAGTTGCAAGTCCGACGTCTACCATCTAAGCCATCCCCGCTCCCCGATGATGTCGAGCACTCTAAATTGAAGTTTTTTCAGCATTAAAAAAGTTGATCAGCAAGCTGATAAATAAGTATGATAAAAAAAGTAATAAACACGATATACTGTTCTGAAGTATTACAGAGGATCTGGCAGCTGTAACGCCGCATCCTATTTCGTCTTCGCTTTGTCTTGGTATTGGACATGATAGTTTACAACTAGTGAACTAAGAAGATGACAAACTGTTTTTTTATGGCAAAATTGAAATGCATCTATATACCAAATACCCCATTATTCATCAGTCATCCCAATCTATTCTGCTGTGCTCCATCCCTAGCCCTTACTCAACAGCCTTATCGCATTAATTGTAAGCTTCCTGCCATTAGATTTGCACTGAAAACGGATATTAGTCAAAAAGATTTTCCTTTTTGAGTAAACTAGTAGAGGAGACCGGACAAGATGACGATCCGGGCAAGAGGACGAATGTTTTATTTTTTCAGTTTTTCACTAGTTAAGAGCAAGAAACGAACACTACTGGCTCTCCTACCTCCCTTTCGTTAAATAATAGTATGCAAACGCTGAAATCAATATTTTTGTTTTAGTTGTGAAGCTTTGATTGTTTTCCGTGGTCACGTATTAACTTTTATGCACGTTTAAATAAGCTCTGCTGCAGAAATAGGTAACATATTTTGTTTGAAAAAATATTTATTAGTAGTTTATTCATAATAATTCATATTAAAATAAATAGCTGTCAATTAGTTGACTTCATACATGGCAATAAAGACGAAAATTTGTAACTAAGCATTTCGGGGCAAGATCAATTAAAACATTTTAAAACTCTTGTTTTGACACGAGCATAGCCATAGCATAAAACAGACTGCTTATATATTAATACATTGTGAGTATGTGTAGTTATAATAAATAAAACTATTTTTTGCTTACTGAAATATTCGTATCAAAACAGAAGTTTAAAAATGTTTTTTCATGTGAGGGAAGGGGGGGTCCGGACCCCAGGACCCCCTAAGATCGGTCATGCTGGGTAGGAACCTCCAAGATTTGCAGCAGACCGCCGCTCATACTTGTCATCTTAACTTGTTTTTCAAAATTTTAAAAATAAATATGATTGTGATACTGGAGCTTTTTCGATGCTGAATTATTAGTTAATTATTATAAATTAAGAAATAACCGCAAATAATTAATTATGTAAATTATAGATGATTACGGATGTCTAGATTTCATCATATTTTCATGATATTAAAATGTTATTTTATTTTATTTGATATTTTCAAAATGTATGATCATTGTTATGATTTGTTTAACCATGTAAAATATTCAGATAATTAAAATTTTAGACTTTATTCAGTGATGTCATCTTGTCCCGGTACTGGGGCAAGAGTAAAATTTAGTACGGTTGTAGAAAAATGAATTTATTCCTTAGTTATATTCATAGGCGTCGTCTCCATGGGGCTTGGAGAAGCTCAAACCCCCCCCCCCAATACTAAGCCGCTCGAGGTCGCCATTAGCTGAGCCCTCCCCTCCCCCCCCCCCCCCCAATATTTTGTTATATTAATTTATTTTTTTGATGTTGAAATATTTCAATTAATAATTTATTTAAAAAAAAAAAAATATTTGGATATAATTTACAAATATTTTATGAGCTTTTCACGCTAATTTTCATATTAGAGGTCAAAAGACCTGCGGTGATCTTACTTCCTAAACTATATTTAGTTGACATTTTTATATCGAAATTTAAGCAGAAATTGTGAAGTACCCTTGCTATCTTCCTATCTTTGAGTGAAGTTAGTTTTTTATTGTGTGTGTTTGATAAGCGTAGAGGTCGGACCGGGTGCCCGACGGACCCCCAAGGGACTGAAAATTATAAGTAAAATCTGGAAAGGGGGAGAATCGGGAACCGGGAATAGAACGGGAATCAACATTCAAATAGGAAACAGAAAAAACCCAAAAAAACTATTTGTTGCATTAAAATAATTACTAATAATTATTGGTGAACGGGTAGCCGAGTCGGTAACGACTCTCCGCTTGACCAACAATGAAAGGTCTTAAGTTCAAGTGCAACCAATGCCCTAGTTACCCATAGGCCTGGGTTGGCACAAATCCAGTTTTTTAATGATCAAATCTAATAATTAAATCTTTTTTGGTTATTTCTAAATACAAGTCTTTGCAAATCCCCTAAAATTCTAAAAGTTAATTGCAAATCAGGAAAAATCAAATCTTTTTTCAATTTGGAAAAATTTTTACGTCAAATCAAATCTTCATAAAAAAATATCTGAATCTAAATCATTTTTGAAATTTCAGGAAATGCTCGCCTAAATAAAATCTATCCGAAAAAACTCGCTCAAATCATTTCAAATAAAAACTGTAGAATTTGTGTTACTGAAGGCAAGTTTCGCTTAAAGTTTAAGGTGTAGAAGTTGTTGCACTTCAGTTTCTGATTTTTAATACATTTGTATGAAGTAATTTAGCGAGAATCTTTAAACTATTCTTTATTGAACATAAAAGAACCTTTCATAAGAATAAAAAGTGACACTCTAATTACGATAAAACATTAAAAAGTAATGAGCCAAAACAGTTTTTCAAAATATTTGTTAATGAAAAATACATTTTCAAATACATTCATAATAAAAACAATGAATTTCAACGACATTCATACAAAAGGTTTGAGTTTGTTTTTATAAAAGTTTTGATCACATTTGCCTATTTGCCTACTTATAATGAACCAAGGCACGCAACTGAGGCGCCACTCACACGTCATGAGTCGTGAAACTCCACATCATATACACTAGGGTGTCCGGAAAATTCGTCGCGCGCAATTTCTCGCAGAACAATTCGTCGCCGGACAATTTGTCGCACAAAACAAAAACTGTCTATCTCTGTAGTAAAATAAATATATAAATGTATAAATCAAACCAATCAAAATAAAGACAAAATATTGATAGAAGTAGTAGTAGTAGTAGTAGTAGTAGTAGTAGTAGTAGTAGTAGTAGTAGTAGTAGTAGTAGTAGTAGTAGTAGTAGTAGTAGTAGTAGTAGTAGTAGTAGTAGTAGTAGTAGTAGTAGTAGTAGTAGTAGTAGTACTAGTAGTAGTAGTAGTAGTAGAAGTAAAAGTAGTAGTAAAAGTAGTAGTAGTAGTAGTAGTAGTAGTAGTAGTAGTAGTAGTAGTAGTAGTAGTAGTAGTAGTAGTAGTAGTAGTAGTAGTAGTAGTAGTAGTAGTAGTAGTAGTAGTAGTAGTAGTAGTAGTAGTAGTAGTAGTAGTAGTAGTAGTAGTAGTAGTAGTAGTAGTAGTAGTAGTAGTAGTAGTAGTAGTAGTAGTAGTAGTAGTAGTAGTAGTAGTAGTAGTAGTAGTAGTAGTAGTAGTAGTACTAGTAGTAGTAGTAGTAGTAGAAGTAAAAGTAGTAGTAAAAGTAGTAGTAGTAGTAGTAGTAGTAGTAGTAGTAGTAGTAGTAGTAGTAGTAGTAGTAGTAGTAGTAGTAGTAGTAGTAGTAGTAGTTGTAGTAGTAGTAGAAGTAGTAGATTGGAATGGACTATACCCACAACACTGTCAACCATAGTACAAATTTTGTTGAACCCACCACTGGAGCCCATACACAAACGGTTGAGAGTATGTGGGGGCAACTCAAACAACTGAAAAAGATTGAAAGGGGCATTGCAAAGTCACAGATGGACAGCTACATAGCTGAATTCTTGTGGAAGCACAAAAACAAAACACAAGATTTATTAATTAATATTTTAAATGACATTAGTGAATTTCATGTTCTTGAATAAAATTATAAAACCACAAGTTGTCTTTTTTTACTACAGAAAATATTTCATTTGAATAAAAAAAAGTAATTGTTTATTTAATTAAAAAATGATACAAAACATAGCAAAAACATTTTCTTCGTCTTCGGCTCGCCCTCCTTTCTGGCTTTATTGCACTCTTGATGTGCCTTGTTCAGGTATCTGTAGCTCTCTTCCCACTTGCCTGTGGTTTTCTCCTTCCATTTGACAATTCGTCGCAGGACAATTCGTCGCATGAAATGAACTGATATCAGTCAGTCGGGAGAGAGCTCCATCACGTGTCGAGTGGGAGTTTATTTCAGTTTTTCACGTCTCGACATACGTGTTTTCTTGTTCGATCAGCAACACCCTAACCTATTTAATTCATCTTTCAAAGTACGAAATGGGATTTTCGGAAATAAGCCTTTACTTCTACAAGCAAGATCTTCGCGTGGATATGCATAGATCGAAATAAAAACAGCTCGAGCATTTATTAAGTGATCGCAATAAACAATGGAATTTAAAATTTAACTAGAAGGAAATGTTTCGGTAAGTAGTCCTATAATAAAACTAATTAACCAAATTGATGTTGTGGCTGCATCCTCTCAAGTAATCGAGTGATGATCGATTCTCGTAATCGAGCACAACAGTGCGCAGTCGAATATTGAGATCTCGATACTTCTTCTTTTTGAGAGGAGGATCTTCGCTAGCAAGAAGACGCTCGATGATCATTTGGTTGTTGCTCTGCTCCTTCTGGAGTTTGACTACTAACCTCGGCAGAGTTGGATGCGCAATTTGAACTGACCGTGCAAATGCACTGTGCCATCCTTCCACTGTGTTGTTTGTACGAGGAGTGTTGTCACAAACAGCTTGGTAGCAATCCCAGAAGTCTAAGGCAAAAAGAGGCCTCGTTCTTCGACCTCGTCGTTGACTTCCAAGGAATGTATCTTCAAATAGTTGAGAAGTTGATCAATTTCAAGAACCGTTGCGAGTCCCACTAGTTCTCCAAAGACATGGATCTTATCATCGTTGGGAATGTAGGCTAGAGCAACTAGCATCCGGATGTGCATGGCATAGTCAGGATCAGTGTTGAATCGGCCCGCATATCCGTACTCTTGAACCTTACGCCAAAGGCACTGTCCAAAGTGGAAATGACAGCCATGAATTTGTGCTTCGAAGATCCTGGTGAAAGCATTCATGGAAGCCTGTTCAAAATCGGTGATGATGGTCTCTGGTTGCAATTTGTTTTTTAAAAGTGAATCTAAAACCTTTTTAAGAAATATGCAAACTCCACTTTAAAATTAACAAATATTACTGATACAAATATCACTGATACAAATATCACTGATACAAATATCACTGATACAAATATCACTAATACAAATATCACTGATACAAATATCACTGATACAAATATCACTGATACAAATATCACTGATACAAATATCACTGATACAAATATCACTGATACAAATATCACTGATACAAATATCACTGATACAAATATCACTAATACAAATATCACTGATACAAATATCACTGATACAAATATCACTGATACAAATATCACTGATACAAATATCACTGATACAAATATCACTGATACAAATATCACTGATACAAATATCACTGATACAAATATCACTGATACAAATATCACTGATACAAATATCACTGATACAAATATCACTAATACAAATATCACTGATACAAATATCACTGATACAAATATCACTGATACAAATATCACTGATACAAATATCACTGATACAAATATCACTGATACAAATATCACTGATACAAATATCACTGATACAAATATCACTGATACAAATATCACTGATACAAATATCCCGATACAAATATCCCGATACAAATATCACTGATACAAATATCACTGGTGCAAATATCACTGATACAAATATCACTGATACAAATATCACTGATAAAAATATCACTGATACAAATATCACTGATACAAATATCACTGATACAAATATCACTGATACAAATATCACTGATACAAATATCACTGATACAAATATCACTGATACAAATATCACTGATACAAATATCACTGATACAAATATCACTGATACAAATATCACTGATACAAATATCACTGATACAAATATCACTGATACAAATATCACTGATACAAATACCACTGATACAAATATCACTGATACAAATATCACTGATACAAATATCACTGATACAAATATCACTGATACAAATATCACTGATACAAATATCACTCATACAAATATCACTCATACAAATATCACTCATACAAATATCACTCATACAAATATCACTGATACAAATATCACTCATACAAATATCACTCATACAAATATCACTCATACAAATATCACTCATACAAATATCACTCATACAAATATCACTCATACAAATATCACTCATACAAATCTCACTGATACAAATATCACTCATACAAATATCACTGATACAAATATTACTGATACAACTATCACTGATATAAATATTACTGATACAACTATCACTGATAAAAATATCACTGATACAACTATCACTGATAAAAATATCACTGATACAAATATCACTGATAAAAATATCACTGATACAAATATCACTGATACAAATATCACTGATACAAATATCACTGATACAAATATCACTGATACAGACTCCCTTCTGTAGATGTTTCGAACAATTAGTCTTTGTGACAATTATAGATCAATCACCAAAAAATCTGTTATCCTTATTATTATTATTATTACAGATACACACACACATACATATACAAGTATGAACAAATGGTGGACAATCTTAAATCTAATCGTTTCAAAATCATTCATTAATTTATAAATTCGATCTCTATAAAAAAAAATTTGCCGAAAAAGTTGCTTATATCGTTTAGAATATATTTATTTTGATACAGAGGTAGAGTTTTTGTTTTGTACGACGAATTGTCCTGCAACAAATTGTCCGTGCGACAAATTGCCCTGCGACGAATTGTCTTGCGACGAATTGTCCTGCGACAAATTGTCCTGCGACGAATTGCCCTAGAACCATAATTCTGATCAGAAAATCTTTTACTACAGCAGGTTTTTTGTCTGGTCATGTCTGGTGGGCTGAATAAACCAATAAATTGTTGCTTAATATTAAGAGCTTCATCAACAAAACGAATGCATATCGATTCTTGCTCTAACCCATTGCAGTCTTGTGTGCCGTCAACCACAACCTCAAACTGGCATGATTCGGCATTAACAGTGCAAACTGTTTCTAACGATAGAATAAGCTAAAAGCATCAGCATTTCATTTTGGCAGTCATGCGATATGAAACTTGTAGTTTGATTCACCCACAACTTTAGTCAATGTTCGAAGCCTTTTGAAATTCATTAACTTTGGTTCATCTAAAAAATTGAAAGGGTGATATTAAGGTATACTTCAGAACCCTCCTATGAATATCGCCCATGCAAAATGAGTAACACAATATGAATGGTTTAAAAAAAATGTAAATCTGTCTGCTTGCAAAAAGTGAACCGATATTTTCTGAAAAGCATCCTGAATGTCTGCTTGCGAAAATTGAAAAATCAGAATTTTTATTTTTATAAATATAATTAATTAATTTAAATCCATAATTATAAAAAGAAGAGTAGGTGGAGGAGTATTTGAGTATGAAAAGAATAGTTATGTTTCAGGCAGCTATCACTATAACTACGCCTACCCAAAATATATTACTGAATAAAAATTCTGTTTCCTGCTATGGATAACGATTATGCTTGTATTGAGATAAAAGTTGAGAAATTATTGTATTTGCAAAACTGTCCATGTTAAGATGGACCCCAGGACCCCCCTAGCATCGCTGCCCATACATACTCACAATGTATAACTGTATTATCATTTATTATCCCATGGTTGATGAATTTAAAATAATTTTTAGAAAGCGATTTTAATTTATAAATAAACAAAAGAGATTAGCTAAACTGCTTTAACTGATATAAATAGGACTAGCGAAACGGAAGCCTTCTATATCCAATCAAAACTATTAATGTACAATACATTTTATGTTAAACAGTAGTAAATAAGAACATAATTGGTTTTTATTAAATAATTCAGAATATTTTTCTTGAAAACTTTTCCCGCCACTGGCAGTTTGGTTGACCTCCGCAGCATTCTCTCGGCGAGAAAGGCTTTCAGGAAACCTTCACACCAGAACTTACGAGCAATTTTTTGTAAAAAGCGAAGTCAGGAAGGGTTGCGCTGATATGGATTTACAAGCGTCTAGAACAGACCCAGGTCTTTCTTCTTCATAATTGAGGTGGATAATTAAGCACTGAAAAACTCAAGCATTCTGAAACAATAGTTAGATTCTATATTATTGAAACAAATATTAGCTGAAGAGATCCAAAAATACCTAGTTTTTGGAAAAGAAAATAAAACAAAGAAAAATTTAAAGGCCCTTAATGACAACTACCAAAGAATTGTTCATTTATTGAGGCTCCATTCATGACTACGTAAACATTGTTATTTTCGTAACGAAAACGAAAACTAAAACGACAATTCTGAATAATCGTTCCACGAAAACGGAAATAAAAACTAAATTTATTTTCAAAACGAAAACGAAAAGAAAAACTATAATTATTACCAAAACGAAACTGAAATAAAAAACTATAATATTTTCAAAACGAAAATTAAATAAATTGGTATGATATGCCATAATATGCAAATAAATAATTTATATAAAACATATATGTCTTTGTTAAAAACATTATCTTTGGGCTTTATAAAAGTAGGGCCATTTATAAAACGGTATTTTATTACCGCTTCGCTTTGTCAATTAAATTATCACTTATTTTAATCGTAAATTTGTTATTATATTTCAAATTTGTTATTACTCAATAATTTACGTTATCATTTCTTATACTATTTCAATTGACTTAATTTTTTAAACTAATTTTTTAAAATATACAGTTCTATTTTTACTGTTTCATTTTATGATCAATTAATTTTTTTAGATATAAAAAAATAGTGTTTAGAGTTGTAAATTAATATATTTTCAAAACTAAAATGAAAATAAAAACTTTAATTATTTGTAAAACGAAAACGAAACTAAAAAAATATAATTAATTCCAAAACGAAACTGAAATAAAAACTATAACTATTTTATGAAACGAAATTGAATTGACCCTCTTTTTTAAAAAATCTTTATTAATGACATTCTAACCGACGTAGGCGATGTTACAAAAAAAGTACAATAATAGAGAAAGACAAAAATCGAGTAAGTGAAACAAATTAATATTTAATCATGGAAAATAACAAAACTTTAAAAATATATCATTATTAAAAGTATTTATAACTTATTATTGCATAATGATAATGGCTTGAAATAGAAAAATATTAAAAAATAATAGGGTAAAAATATTAATAATAAATTTATAAATCATACAAATCAGTTAGAATATTATAAATGTAAACTACAGAATGAGATGTTTCAGATGACGAGAAAGGTTGCGTTGCTTTCAAAAGTGTTGTATATTGGTGAATCGAATTTGTGTTCACGGGGTCTTAAGTTACGAATAGATGTTTTTTTAAATTTCTAGAAATAGTTTAGTGTCAAAAATTTAAAAATAGATGTGATAGGTGGGTAGTGTGTAAGAAGATATTTGAGTCTTATTAGTTTTTTATGAAAGATTGAAGGAGCTTGATTTGCTGCTGATTAGCAAAGCCAGACCAAGAAAGGTGAGAGATGATGAGGGACGCCATGGGAAAGATTAACAAATGAGAGCAATAATTGATAGCAACCAAAAGATTTTGACCAGTAAGAAGAATAAGTTAAGAAGATGGATGGAGTATTTAGAAGAATTTCTGAATGAGAAAAAATATAAAAAAGGTCTGTATAAAATAACCTACAATGAAGAATATTCATATAATATGCAATAGTTGTCATAAATAGGTTAATATTTTTCTAATTAAAGAAGCAAACATGATACATTTCATAATTTCATTTCACAAGCTTCATAAGTATCAATGTTTCAAGTTTTTCTAGAAATTTAAATTCATAATTGGTGTCTTAGTTGATTCAATGAAAGCTTAATCACGTTTCAGGTTAAAAGTAAGTCATTTCGTTCATTCACTGGGCACTAGCAAGGCCCTTACAAGGTCAGATTCATGGCTTGATGCACCTGCCAAAAAAGAGAGCCGCCTTGGTTTGCTTGTCATGGATGAGAAAGAGGAAGGGGTGGTCCACTCTGAAAACAGGAGGCACTTTGCGTATTTGAGCTGACGTCAGCATACACACAAGTGCCGTTGCAGCAGCTGCCTCTGTTCCTTCTTCGTTCACATCAATGAACGCCTTGTGCACCATAACAGACACAGACAGAGTCCTTGTGCCATCGATGCCCGACAAATCAGCATCACCAGTAAAGAGTGACTTCACTCCAAGATCACTCATTTTCTCTATCATATCGTACGAGGGCTCCATCTTGAACTTTGGCAAATAAACCTCAATCTCTCCAGGTGTGAGAGAAAGTGAGGAAAGAACTGAACCAGTGAGGCCCCTTTCAACGTCTTGAAGGGAAGTCTCGTTCAGTCTAGGCAGGATCACAAGCATGCTGAGACGATCTCCTTTGTAGGGCAGCTCCAGCAAATCACTCTTCAGCTCCCTGCTGTACCCGGTCTTAACATACAGCTCTCCAAACATAGTTGGAACCATTATCTTTTCTTGTGGACTTACATGAAACTCTTGATCCCTTGTTCTATGAACAGAAAACTTTTTTTCCCATTGCCCTTTGAAGTAAATGGCATTCACCAGCACAAGCTTCGTCAGAGAGCCGATGGTATTAGGAGCAAGTAATTCCTTGATTTTGTCGTTAGTAGTGCTAGCCACCCAGTTGTTTATAGTCTTCCTTGACTCTTCTGCTTTACTCCTTGAAAAAATATTTTAAAGCTCGAGAACTGCAATATATAATTTCTAAAAAAGTTAGATTCATTAGCCTTATCATATTCAAATAACATAATTTAAGTAATTTGATGTTCTTACTAACTTGAAATCGAGTCCTTCCATTCTAGAGCCATAGTACTCTGACGTATCTCCTAGAAAACTATCAAGAAACTTAAAGCTTTTATCTCCGTAGAGTTTGTTGGCGATTGTCAGATTAATATTTTCTTTCTCGCTGAAGAGACATTGTTTGGAATCTTTGAACCACAAATGCATGGCGTTCTTTTCGGCCTGGCTTGTCTTCATGGCTGTCAAGATTTCATTCAGAGTAGCACTCTTCGCTCCCACACTGGTCATGCCCATAGCAAAAGAAATACTAATGGGCGAAAAAAAGACATTTCCTGGCGTCTGCGACAACTTTCTGTAGACATCAAAGCCGAACGAGTTCACTTTTTCACTGATCGCTTCATTCGACATTCTGCAAGTTGTTTCGTCAAAATTAATCTAAAAATGAATAAGAAAACTATCCCGGGGCGACGATCTGCTGCAAATCTTAGGGGGATCCAACCCAGCATGGACGATCCTGGGGGGTGGTCTTGGGGTCCGAACCCTTCTCCCCAACTTAAAAAAACATTTTTGCACTTCTGTTTTGATACGAATATTTAAGTAAAAAAAGAATTGCTTTGTTTTGACAGCTATTACTATTTCTACACCTACTCACGATGTATTACTATGTAAATTTTCGTTTTATGCCAAGGTTCACGATTATGCTCGCATCAAAACAAAAGTTTGAAAATGTATTTCTTGAAAAAAGTGGGAGAGTCCACATTAAAACAGACCCCCTTACTACAAAAAAGGAGAAGGATCCGGAACCCAGGACCCCTCCATGAACGGCGCTTATGGGACTATCAGATCTATATAAAATTAATTTGGGTTGATTCTTTGACAATTTATTAGTATTCAATTCTAGCAAACACCAACTTACTTGTAATAATAGATTCGCAAAAACTGCGAATAGTTTTATAAAACAAAATGCTATTTAAGTCAGATTGACTCTACGCTCAAACAGATTAGTGCAAAAATAACTCTTAAGTTCCAATTTGTCCTTTTTTATAATTAACTTAAAGATCCGCTGCATGCTTGAAATGACCGATGCATGTTTGCTCTTACTCGCATAAAACCAAGTTCAACCAACCCTTGAAAAAAATATTCTTTTCACTCACTTAAAATAAAAGTTGCCAAAATTCGACCTCAATTTCTATTATTATTATTAACCTAATCCATCAACTTTCTTATTAGAAAACCTCCCGTTAAATGATAGATCTCACTAAATTAACCCCAACACGGGTTGATTCAACCCCAAAAAATATTCAATCGCTCACTGCTTTTTTAATTGTCAAGTTATTTAATTGTAATGATAAAATTATTATTAGTAATATATTATTTTTTATGTCAAATCAAAACAAAATTTCAAAGATTAAATATGATTTATAGTTTGGGTTTTAAAGCATTTTAAAAAAGAAAGTAACGTTCGTGACAGGGTGGGTTGAAAGTAGCCATAAAATTAACACGAAGTAAATAATAATATAATAATTTTGTTTACATTGTTTTACAAACACGAAATTAGCAGTTTATGCATTCATAGTTAGCTCAGTAATAGATTAAAACATTTTAGAGAATGTTGGAAAGTTTTATTTTGAATGCCTTTCTGCAGCGCAATTGACTCTGTTTTGGCTAAGGAGTTAGAACGAACTGGGTGATTCTGAATAAGTGTTATATTGTCTTTATAATCTAATTCTCCTAAACATAGCTCTGCTCCTAGAACTTTAAAAACTGTTTTTTTCTGCCTTGTAACTTCACGCAAGAGAATGAAAAAGTTGAACGCTAAAACGTTTGTCGTATGTTGAAAAACACATTTTGGACAAGGAAATGTTTGCTTTCTAAATGATCGACTCCACCTTTAGCCTTGTTTTGTCAGGATGATTTTAGGCTTATAAACTATCAACTTTGAAGTTTCCTAGACACGATTGAAAGATTAAAAATATGTAAAAATATATACGACTGTCAAAAAACGACTGGGATAATCACGCTAAATTAGGAGGGGGGGGGGCATAATCAGCGATTTCAAAACGTCCACTTAGGACATGATTAACACTAACAATACAAGAAGTTTGACACAAAAATTATTTTTTTTATGTCAAAAATAACCCCTTCCCCCACCCGCGTTTGAAAAAAACACAAAAAATGGGAGATGTAAAACCTTTTATTCACTAGAAAAACACATTTTTCAACACTTTTTAAACTTTTTTGGTTTTATATATTTAAACCTTTCTTCTTTAATACTTTCATTTATAAAAATGTTTCACAATTTTTTATATTTTCAGTGAAACGATCATCTTTTGATTTCAACAGACATAAAAGTTCAAGTCTTTTTCGCTTCTTTCTATAAACCAGCTTTTTTATTATTTCATTTTTTAAAAACTTAGTTTTCTTTTTTTTACTTCAGTTAAGTTTTGACTGTTTTCTTGCTTGACCCGCTGCCTCGAAGCTTCCGAAAGACGGGATCTCTCCATCTCTAGGCTGCTGGTTTTTTATAGGAAGATGGATCTACTGACTGCATTCAATTTAATAGTTTCTTTAGTCTATCAGTCACCTTACCACACTGCTTCTTCATTCCAAGGTTGTGAACAAGAGTGTCATCAATTTCAGAAGCCTGTTCACTGATTGGGTACTCCATAGATAAGGCCTCTTCATCAATGTCCTAGTTTCTCTTTTGCCTATCTAAAACCGTCTTGAAAAGAAGCTCCAAATGCTCAACTGCTGCTTTTGACACTAAGTGCACATTCAAGCAAGAAAACACCACCAGAACAACTTGAAATAGGGAGGTTCCATAACTTCTCTGACTAGACAGCCTAGGCGATTGTTTATCTGTGGGTTCTGGCCTGAGAACTCAGTGAGAGCATTAAAGTGGTGAATAAGAATTGTTGTTGCCTTGGATAAACCGAAACTTTTTGTCTTTGTAAAAAAACAGCTCACTGGATACCATTCTTTGCTCAAGGTAGAGGAGAAACTCATTGAATCGGTTCCAGGGTTTGGCTGAGCTCAGGAGCCACCAGTTGAAGACAAATGTCAAGTGCATGTCCAACCACACTAGAATTTTTTCTATAAACGTTTATTTCTACTATAAAACTTTTTAAAACCTGATATATCCTCATATCCGTTTCAACTAATTGCAGAACTTTATTCATGCCACTGCTGAAGCCCAGTGTAGTGTGGGCGGCACAAATATTTTTTCATTATATTTATAATATTATATTATATTAGTTATTATATTAAGTAAACCTTATTATTGTAAAATTTACGTAAATTAAATTATCTAATGATTTTTTTATACTTGAAAACGCTGAGGCTTAAGCTTAAATCTTCGATTTATTTTTTTGGGTGGGGGGAGGGGTTTTTCATCAAAAGTACCAACTTTCAATATTAAATATTCATGAAATAACTTAGTGAACCATATTCCAAGCGGACGTAACAAATTTCCAATTTTTTGTCTACTTATGCCCCCTCCTTCAAAGTACAAGACCACACACTGAAAATATCAAAGCCGCATTGCCAAAAAAACATACGAAAAACGTCGTTACTAACCGAGTTATCTCAGTTTCAAATAGTTTGGCTAATGAAGTTGTAACAGCTAGGACAACATACGCATCCAAAAGAAAATGGCATAATTTCTGGATAAATCAATAATAATAATAATGACGAGCATTATTATAGTGGCATATAAGCCGAAAGGGCTTCCAGGCCACTTAGGCTGCATATTTTCATTTGCGCCTTTGGGTTACTAGAGCATTGGTTGCACTTGAGCCTAGGACCTTTCATTATTGGTCAAGCCAAGTGTCGTTGCCAACTCAGCTACCCGTTCACCCAATCATCCGATAATATTAACTGGAAAAAGAATAAATATGATAATTTTAACTATAATAGTAACTGGAAATTATCAATTAAATTAACTTTAACAATCAGTCAGGCCAGTCCTTAAGTAATCGTCTGCAATTATTTCGTTTGGGATAGTTTTACTGCTGTACTCGAATTTTTCGGTCAATTTGCGATACATGCTCTCAATACTAGAGTGTGTTCTGCAAGTAGACGGATAAGTGCAACAAAACCTCATTCGTTTTGACCAGCAGGATTTTCAATAGTTGATTTTTTCACCACGATGTCCACTGAAACCAAACTGTTGTTTTCTATGTACATGACAGCATCCACGATTGTTGGAAAAACTGGTTTATTTTCTGTATGTTATCAGTAGCGATTGATTCCAACTGACAATCGATCTGAAGTCCAAGATAACTCATTTGGGATCGAATAAAAGAAAGTTGCGCTACGATTTTGTGTGTGATATTTCTTTGATTCATGTTTTCTAAGCACTTCTTTTGACGAAATATTGGTGCTAATGTTGAAACTGTTTTTGTTGGTGTAGATGATTGTGACGTTCACTTGTCCCGAGTGGAGAAGTGCATAACAGATTTTTAAATCCTAAGATATAAAAAATATATGAAAAAATCATAAGATCGAAATAACTTATATATAACAAATTAGGAAATATGATTTAAAATAGAAAAATTACTCAAAAATGTCAAATGAGTTCTAAAATAAAAATAAATTCTAACAGAAAAATAAATTATTAATTGAAATAAATGATAAATAAAAATAAAAGATAAAATACAAATAAGAGATAAAATACAAATAAAAGATAAATACAAATAAAAAATAAATACAAATAAAATATAAATACAAATTAAAGATAAAATAAAAAATACAAATAAAATTAGTGAAGAATTGGTAAGCAAAAAGTTCGTGGAATGCATTAGAGATTGTTTCTTGGAACAAGTAATTGATAAACCTACAAGATTCCGAAACAAACATGAGTCATTTTTACTAGACCTAATAATAACTAATGAACGTAACAATATAGAAATTCTTACGTTTCTTGACTCTAGGAAAAAGCGACCATAATGTTATGTATTTTGAATTAGTTTGTCAAACGCAAATTTATAAATTTAGTGTGATAAAGTTAAATTATAAAAAGGCTAATTTTGAAAAAATAAAGCAAAAATGAATATTGATTGGGATATATTAATAGAAAATATAGATACAAATGATCAGTTTGAATGATTAATGAACAAACTAAATAATTGTATAAATAAAAATACACCAATAAAGACAACCAAAGAGATATTATATACTCTTCATTTTATCTATGTGTCCTGACAAGCTGAATAGACGTTCACATGGAACTGTACTTGCAGGAGATGACAAGTACTTTCTTGCCAGTTTCGCAAGAGCCGGATATGCCTCTTCGTGTTGTTGCCGCCAAACAAAAAGACAACTCTCAAAGCCTACCGCAGATTCTGTTCTATAACGTTAAATGATTGACTTAGTAATCATTGAGGTATCTTCATCTTTAGAATCTGAAGTTATATATGTTTGTAGTCTTTTGTTTGGTGAAGGCTGTTTAGTTTTTGAGGTTTTCTTTTATTCTTAAAGTTTCTTTAACTCTTTTAATTTTGGTAAACATTTAAAAATTTTAAAACGAGGGTCTAATGATGTGGAAATTCTTAAGCATTGGATATTCTGAATATTCATTCTCTGCTCCTATTTGAGAAGAAATTTTGTGTGTGAAACGAATGACATAAACTGGATCATCTTCTGAAGTGCATATTTCTTGTGTAAAGTGACAAATTGCAAATAACACTATTGAAAATTTCAAGTATTTTCCACCCACTAGAAGTTCTGTTGCAAATCTTCAAAAATGAGAAATTTTTTGATGAAAACCTATTTTTCCCATTCGTTTTTTGATAGTAAATTATTAGTAATTTTGTTCACTTGCTGACAATGTAACCAAAACAGCAAAAAACAGTTCAATTTGGATAAGTTTAAAAGGGATACAATTTTCAAATGCGTTATTTTTTTAAAAATTCGTTAAAATATTTTACGGCATTAAAAATTGTAACAATCGTTAATTTATTAACGCGTTAATCGAAAGTTAACGTAGATTAAAGCACAGCTCTAATCCAGATTTGATTTCAGACTTAGTGTCTTTCTATATCTAATTTTCAATTTTAAAAAACTTGCTTTATGTATACTCATGCATGTATTATAGAATAAAAAATAATTTAAAAAACAAAAATTGCATTAATCTTTTTTAAATGTGCAAATAGTTTTTCAGATTATCAGTGAACACTGACAGCCATAAAACCTCATCTAAAAACAATATAAACTTTCTAAATATAATTTTTGTGTAGTTTTCTTTTTCCCATCTTTTTTACTCACAATTTTTACTAAATGCTGCGTAAATCAGAAATTTAAAATCAATTTATATAAATGGCGGCCGTTATAACGGCGATTTAAATCCCCGTGAACGATTATTTTCAACGGCTGGATTTATTGCGGATAAAGTTTATCCGATAAACGAATATTATAATTATTACCAAAACTATTAAATATTTTATTACATTTAAAAGACATTACATTTTTGCTCATTTTTTCAAACGGTAAATAAGAAAACTATGTATTATTAATAATAATAATGTATTATTATTGCATTTTCTCTATTGAATGTTATTTTTAAAATTGTGCGATTCATCGTGCGTCAATTTTAATTGAAATCGATTGAAAAATTTAATCATGCGATTAAATTTTTCACTCGATTGCAAGTGCTAATAAAAATCAATCAATCAATCATTAATTATTTGTATAGAGCCTTTTAGAAGGAAACAAAAGAAGTTAAAAATAAATGATAAAATAGGAATAAATGATAAAATATGAATAAATGATAAAACCGAAATAAACGATAAAATATTAATAATTATTCCATTTGAATGATAAAATAGTAATAATTACTCTGTTTAAATGATAAAATAGTAATAATTACTCTGTTTAAATGATAAAATAGTAATAATTACTCTGTTTAAATGATAAAATAGTAATAATTACTCTGTTTAAATGATAAAATAGTAATAATTACTCTGTTTAAATGATAAAATAGGAATAATTATTCCATTTGGCAAACGGATAAAAAATCTTCAAGATGAAATTTTTCGGATAAAAAGTATTCAGGATAAAAATTCTTCAGCAAAAATATCTTCAAAAAATTAGTTTTTAAAGAAAAATAACCACGATCGAGAAATAGCAGAAAACCTAATAACTAAAGTGAGGAATCAACAACAACCAAGTCAAATTTATTCAAATGCTTTTTCCAGATTTTAAGAAAAAAATAGAGCAAACATTAGATAAATGTATGAAACTTCAATCTTTAAGTTTTAAGGATCACGTATTCTTTTTTAAAGATTATTTCTTTGAGACTTTTTATAACCACGATCGAGAACCAGCAAAAAAAATTGAGCAAAAATTAGATTAAAATATCACATTTTATTTTTTTAAAGATTTTTTTTTCTATACTGTTTACAGCCTGACAGACGCAGGCCATGTTACAATGGTTCTGAGAACCATGGTCTTATGCGCCGAAGCGCCACTCCACACGACGTACACATCTCTCAATGCATACGTCGCAAACACCGCATCATATACACAAGGTATATGATAGTTCACGGTTGCTTGTCAAGGATTCGAACAGGCAACCTTTAAGTTGCAAGTCCGACGTCTACCATCTAAGCCATCCCCGCTCCCGATCACTTATTAATCACGTATTTTCTTTAAAAATTAATTTTTGGAAGTTTTTTTTCTGAAAACTTTTTATTTTGAAGACTTTTTATCCAAAGACTTATTATCCTGAAGACTTTTTATCCTAGAACCATTCCATTTGAATGATAAAATAAAAAGAATTACTCCATTTGAATTAGAGACCGACCGAAACAGATATTTTTATTTCGGCCGAAACCGAAATTAGGCTGAAATTAAAATCATATTTTCGGCCGAAACCGAAATTAAGCCGAAATTGAATATCAATGCCAGTTTAATAAGTAAATCCAAACAAGCGTATATTTTAAGCCAAAAAATAAAAGTTTTTCAGCAACAATATTTTTTTGTTATTTTGGTCAGACTGACATTTTGTAAAAAAAAACTTCCAAATAGGATTCAACGACATTCTCACAATTTATTTTTGAATGAATTAATCGAAGCCAAATCTTTTCCTTTTTTCGACTTATATATAGTGTTTTTCAAAGAATAGATATCCAGAATTCCACATGCTTGTATATGTTATTCGAACAATTAGTCTTTTGTCACCCATAAATCAATTAACCGTGATATCTAATGGATATCTAATAGAGATGAGAATCGAACCCAAACTTAATGGTTCGAGTTCGATTGAGGGTATACAGATACTTACTTTTGACAATAACATTTTTTTAAACAAATGTTTTACAAAATAGAATTTTTAAAAAAGTTTTGTTAAATATCATCATTGAACGTATCCCAATTTACTTAAATTTCAAATACATGATTGTTGTTCCAGATGCTTGTATATGTTATTCGAATAATTAGTCTGATGACACCCATAAATCAGTCAACCACGATAACTAATAGATATCTAATAGAGAATCGAATCCAAACTTAATAGTTCGAGTTCGATTGAGGATCTACAGATATATCAGATAAACTGCATAAATAAATAAAAGTTTCGGTTTTTCGGTAAATATGAGATCCATTTCGGCCGAAACCGAAATTGAGCCGAAATTAAAAAATTATTTTCGGCCGAAACCGAAAAATTTCCGAAGCTAAGAAAATTGGCAATTTCGGCGCCGAAACCGAAACCGAACCGAATTTCGGTCGGTCTCTAATTTGAATGATAAAATAATAATTATTCCATTTGAATGATAAAATAATAATTATTCCATTTGAATGATAAAAAAATAATTATTCCATTTGAATGATAAAATAATAATTATTCCATTTGAATGATAAAATAGGAATAATTATTCCATTTAAATGATAAAATAGGAATAATTATTCCATTTAAATGATAAAATAAGAATAATTATTTCATTTAAATGATAAATTAGAAATAATTATTCTATTTAAATGATAAATAAGGAATAATTATTCCATTTGAATGCTAAAATAAAAATAATTATTCCATTTAAATGATAAAATAGGAATAATTATTTCATTTAAATGATAAAATACGAATAATTATTCCATTTAAAGGATAAAATAGAAATAATTATTCCATTTAAATGATAAAATAAGAATAAATGATAAAATAGGAATAAACAATAAAATTAAAATAAATATAATTTTTTTTAAATAAAGTGAACGTTTTAAAATAAAATGTTAATTTTCTGATAGAATGTCTATTGCTCTGGTGAAGTGTTCATAATCATGTGAAACATCTTTCAGGCGGAAGTCAGTCAATCGAAATTTATGAATTTTTTACAACTTCGAATGATTAAAAAATATCTCTAATTAACTAATAAAATAATGTTTCAAAAAAACGTACGTTTACAAATCTTCTTTCTCTTGAAAAAACTAGCAGATGTTAAAGAATCAACAAAAAAACAATTTTTCATGAAAAGTGAACCGTTGCAATATTTACTCTTCTATATATAGATAAATATATATATATATATCTCTCTCTCTTTCTCTCTCTCTAATCGCGCTTTAATATACGTTGACTTTCGATTATCGCGTTAATCAATTAACGACCATTAAAATTTTTAACGCCATTAAATTTTTTACGCATTTAAAAAAATTAACGCATTAAAAAATTTAATGCATTTAAACTTATCTAAATTGAACATTTTTTTGCCCTTTTGGTTACATTGTACAGCAAGTGAACACAAACACTACTAATTTACTGTCAACAAACGAAAGGAAAAAATAGTATTTCATCAAAAAACTTATCATTTCTTAAAGATTTGCAACAGAACTTCTAGGGAGTGAAAATAACTTGAAATTTTCAAAAGTCTTACTTGCAATTTGTCACTTTAAACAAAAAAATATGCACTTCAAAATATGATCCAGTTTATGTCATTCGTTTCACACACAAATTTCCTCCCGAATTGGAACAGAGAATAAATAATCAAAATATCCAATGGTCAAAAATGGCCACATCATTAGACCCCCGATATAAAAATTTAAATTGTTTAAATAAATTAAAAAAAGTTGAAGAAACTATGAGAAGGGAAGAAAACCTCAAAAACTATACAGCCTTCACCAAACAAAAGACTGCAACACATATGTAACTTTAGATTCTGAAGATGAAGATACTTCATTGATTACGAAGTCAATCATTAAACGTTATAGAAAAGAATCTGAGGTAGGTTTTGAGATTTGTCCTTTTGTTTGGCGGCAACAACACGAAGGGGCATATCTGACTCTTGCGAAACTGGCAAGAAAATACTTGTACAGCTCCATGTGTATGTCTTTTCAGCTTGTCAGAAGACATAGTTAGCAAGAAAAGAGTCTCTTGAGATCCAACTTGTGTTGAAAAACTTGTTTGCTTGAGTAACTGGCTCAAAAAAATGTGTGAGAATTGCATTTTATATCATTTATGGATTCGGTTTTATTCTTTCATTGGTGAATTACTTTTTTGTTTGGGTAACTGGCTTAAAAATATTGTGTGCATTTGCATTTTTTATCATTTATGGATTCTATTTTTTTTTAATGGGGATTACTTGTATAATAAAATTCTAATAAAATGTTTATTACATTAAAAAAAATTTAAAAAAAACTATTTTATACTAATGTTAAGTAGGCTAAAAACAATGCGTTAAAATACGATTAACGCACGATTACATTTTTAATTGAACGATTAACGGCGATTAAAATTTTTAATCGTGGAAAAGCTCAAATATATATATATATATATACCTATATATTTATATGTATATATTCAGAGTTTCCATCATAAGTAAAACCATATATAGAAGAAGGTAGGGTATAATGGAATACCATTTAATTTTTTTACAATTATTCAATCGAGCCCCAAAAAATTTTATCAACTCAATTAGTTTTAGGAAATGAATATTCAAAACTTTATTAGTACGGGAGACCGGGGCAAGAGGACAATTGTCTTATATTGTTAGTTGTTCACTATTTAAGAGCATGAAACGGAAACTACTGGCTCTCCTACCTCCCTTCCGTTAAATAATAGTGTGCAAATGCTGAAATCATCATTTTTTTATAGCTGTGAAGCTTTGTTATAACTTTTATGCACGTTTAAGTAAGCTCTGATGCAAAAATAGGTAACATATTTCGTTTGAACAAATATGTATAAGTAGTTAATTTATAATAGTACCTATTAACATAAATAATTGTCAATTAGTTGACTTCATAAATGGCAATAAAAACAAAAAATGACCATGACATGCTTGTTATCTTGACTAGTTTTTTAGAATTTGCAAAAATAAATGTGGCTATGAAGCTTTTATACTGGCTTGATTATTAGTTAATTATTATTAATTAAGAAATTACCATCAAGAATTAATGCTGTAAATTATGGATAATTACGGATGTCTAGATTTCGTCCTATTTTCATGATATTACATTTCATTTTATTTGATATTTTTTGAATTTAAAAACATTGTTATGATTTGTTTAACTATTTGAAATATTCACAAAATTGAAATTTTATACTTTTTTTAGTGTTGTCATCTTGCCCCGGTACTGAGACAAGATGAAAGTTTAGTAGGGTTGTAGAAAAAGGGAATTATTCCTTAGTCATATTTATTTTTTAAATTAAATATTCATATATTTTTATAACACCAAATGATTGCTCTAACAGTTCATGAAAAAAAGCACAATACGACATAAATCGTTAACCAGGTCATCTTGCCCCTACATACTATAAATTATATTATTGATTATAGTCTATAATCATTCTTAATAATATTTAATTTTCAAAAAGTGATGTTATTTATTTTTGTATATGAAAAAATACTTTTCAAAAGTGTTGCAAATGGAGACTTATAAAAAATAATAGTGTAATATGGGATAGGCGGTTGGAATTAATTAATAGACAAAAAGACGTCATAAAACTTATATTCTTTTTCATTTTTGAAATTAAAATGAATAAAAAAGCAACAAATGTTTTCTAAAAAATTTTTTTTTTTTTTTATAGATGAAAACCATATTTTAAAAATGATTTCAAAAAGAAATAAAACTTCATTAAACATAAAACCTTTCTTTTTTTTGAAACATTGAATAATTTAATTTTATGATTAAAATATATAATTATTGTTTAAAAGTTATGGCATGATTTGTGGAAGGCTACATTTTTGGTTGGCTAATATATTGTGTCTCATACAAACCATCGTGTTATTTAGACTAAAAATCCTTCATACTTGCTGATAAATCTTTCTTAGCTGAAAATTTAACAAACTATAACAAAAACAACTCTTTTACTACACATTAAGAGTATAATTTATTTTTAGATCATTTTTTAACATTTTGTTTAAATTGGTTTAAAATGTTTGTCTAAACTTTTGAAAATTACAAAACACTTCCCAGTGTTGACGGGAATCGAAATTTTGATGTCCCATCGGGAACAGGACGGAACGGGAAAAAATTCGGAAACGGGGCGATGGGGATCCACATTAAGGTAGACACCCGGACTCCCTCGATCGCTGTCCATGGCATAGAGATAAAAAGAAGAGTAGGGATGGCTTCGATGGTAGACGTCGGACCTGCAACTCAAAGGTTGCCTGCTCGAATCCCTGATGATATGATGCGGTGTTTGCCTTTAGAGATGTGTACGTCGTGTGGAGTGGCGTCTCTGGTGCGTAAAAACTATGGTTTTCAGAACCATTGTAACATGGCCTGCGTCTGCCAGGCTGTGAATAATATAGACCAAAAAAGTGAAGAGTGTTTGATTAAGCCAAGAATAGTTTTTTAGACAGCTATCACTATAATTACACATACTCATGATGTATTACATTAAGTTTAATCCATGTTTGATGATTATGCTGTCATAAAATATGAGTTGAAAATAATTAATTTTGAAAAAGTGGGAGAATCCACATTAAGGTGGACCCCAAGAAACCTCCACACCAATATCACCACCCATGCTCTGAATCCGCTCTTGAAATTAGTTCAAAGTTTTTTCGTGGATCTCTTGACTGACTAGTTGTTTTTCAGTGAATAAATCAATTGCATTCCAACTTTCAGAAAGTATTCATTGCTTTTAATGAGCGTTCAATTGATGATTAAAATGAAGTTTTGTTTTGAGTTTATGCAAATATTCATTAGTAATATAATCTGCTTCAAAAGCCAGTTACATAAACTTTGAGATGCTTCAGACATGAAGTAAAAATGCAAATTTAAAAAGAATGTAAAAGTTATGCAGCAAGCTGAGACAGCTATTGCCTCCTCCCATTATCGATCGTTAGCTGTATCCTACGTGTCCATCCCTGCTTGAGCACTATTACTCATTTTCGCTTGAACAAGGCATATCGAGTTTTGCAAAGTTTATTTTATTCAAATCATATAATGGCGTCTGAAGGAGAGTCTCAAATGATGACTGCTCCCACGACGGCAGTGGCTGAGGTTTCGACCTTTTCTGCCTTTCTGGGGAAGATAATTCCGATGCTGTTCGAGGACTCGGACGAAGGCTCAGAGACTTTCGCGCAAGTGCTGAAGGAAAAGTCCTCCGAGGAGTGCATCAAGAAGTTCCTCAGCGATCCGCAGATCCAAGCCTTCTTCGTGCAGAAAGCTGCAGTCATCAAGGGTGAGGGCTGTTGTCTTAATAAGGAACTTGTCTAGTCGTATTCTTATCAGGTTTTTTTAAATTGAACTATTTCTTACAATTCTTTTTTTATTTTAAGTTCATTTTCTTACTTATTTTAGTTTCATTTTTTATTAAAAATGTATTGTAGAAGAGAATGACCAGGAGGGTGATGAAAAGGAGGTGTATACGTACTCTGTCTCTATTGAAGTGAAGTATTCTCATCCCAGAACCAATAGGTGAGTTAAATACTCTCAAACAATTGAAACAACCAAATGACTGATACACATTGATAAAATTTGCAGCATTGTGATGCTGAAGAAGGTTCCAGTGGTGGAGGCTGACAAGGGCTTCACGTCGCAACTGCGCTGGATGACGTTCAGCGAGGGCTCCCCTTACGAGACACTCCACTCGTACATCAGTGCTGCCTTTGCCCCCTACTTCAAGTCCTTCATCAGGGCCTCTGGCAAGGCGGATAGGTGTGCTTTGTTGCCTCTTTCATACTCACACCAGGCTCAGCGAATAGAAATTATGTTATAGATATATGGATTTTAAATCTAGATAAAAATGTCTTAAATTAAACTAAAATCTGTAGCTAAGCAATTCACTTTTTATTGAAACATCAAACGACTGCAGAGACGGGGACAAGATGGCGCCTTCGGTGGAGAAGAAGATCGAGGAGTTGGAGTTGGGTCTGTTGCACTTGCAGCAGAACATCGACATCCCCGAAATCAGTCTGAGTGTGCACCCGTACGTGGCACAAGTGATCAAGAAGTGTGCTGAGGAGAAGAGAAAGCCTAAGGTTAGTCATTTATATTTTCCTCCATTGCTTCTCCACTTACTTGATTATTCATCTTGTGGTCGATCATGAATCTGGAACATTGACCTCCACTGATGCATACATTGCTCCTCCAGGTGGCCGACTTTGGAGACAAGATAGAAGATGCAAGCTTCCTGAACGCTCTGCACAGCTGCGTCAACAGATGGACCACTGAGATCAGAAAGGTTCTGTTCTCCAGTCATACATCTTGTGTTCTTCATCTCATCCTCATCACAATAAAGCATCAAACTCGCTCACCACCAACACCACTCACAACCTCCTCCACCCACTACCACTACCTAGCACATTCTCATCCAATCATTCCCAATCACTCTCTCACTACATCCTTTCACCAAAGCCCCTCCACATCTTCTCACCAACTCCCCCTCTCCACATCCTCTCACCAGGTGACGAAGATTGACAGGGATGCGTCGTCAGGGACGGCTCTGCAGGAGATCTCCTTCTGGCTCAACCTCGAACGCGCCCTACTCAAGATCCAGGAGATGAGGGAAAGCCTCGAGGTGGTGATGATGATGATGAGGGTGATGATGATGGTGGTGATGATGATGATGATGGTGGTGGTGATGATGATGAGGGAAAGCCTCGAGGTGGTGATGATGATGATGATGGTGGTGGTGATGATGATGAGGGAAAGCCTCGAGGTGGTGATGCTGATGATGATGATGTTGAAGAGGATAATGATGTTTGAGTTGATGCTGATGATGATGATGATCATTTTTGAGCTGATGATGGTAATGATCCTATGATGATGACTTGGTAGGAGATGCAATAAGGAATGATAAATGCAGTATAATGATGCATTGCTGCAATGAGGGAAGCAGAGCCTTTGGTTCAGGCAAATCTCCTCGTCTCGCAGGTGTCGCTCACGCTGGACATCCTGAAGGCAGGCAAGAGGTTCCACGCCACGGTGGGCTTTGACAACGACACTGGTGCGACCATCTTCCATCATTTCCTTCCTTACACTTGAACTACAAGCACAGTGGCATCTCTCAATACACCACCAACCTCACTGGCCACCCGCGCAGGCCTGAAGCAGGCGATGGCCACAGTGAACGACTACAACCCCCTCATGAAGGACTTCCCCTTGCCTGACCTCCTCTCCGCCACCGAACTCGAGCGCATCAAGGTGTCTGCAACGATCAGTCTTTCCTTCTTTCTCTCTCACTCTCCCTCTAACATTCACGTTCCATCCAACTGACATTCCTCTCCTCCATCTCCTCACTGCTTGCTCTTCAATTCTTTTTGTTATCGCTCACTTCCGCAATCTTTGATGAAATTTCATGTACCCGCATTGGGACAATTAGACTTTGATTTTTACATTTTTATAGCGCAATTAACTCCTTGCACAGGTGGCACTGATAGGCATTTTCAACCACTTGAAGAAGATCCGTTCCACCAAGTACCCCATCATGCGCTGCCTCAGGTTCTTGTCTCTTGTGCCACATGCCACACCACACTTTTACCCTGTCTGCACTGCACTACTGCACCTTCACTACCACACTTCTCAATTCCATGTTAACACCTCATCATTACATTGCAGCACATCTTTTGTTTCTTCACTACACCACTTCACTAAACTACCACAACACTCCACCAAACTACCACAACACTCCACCAAACTACCACACCACTTCACTAAACTACCACAACACTCCACTAAACTACCACACCACTTCACTAAACTACCACACCACTTCACTAAACTACCACACCACTTCACTAAACTACCACACCACTCAACTAAACACTAATACTCCGATAGCTGTTAAAGAAATTTATGATTTAAAAATAACTGTTATGCGATCTTTAATTTTTGCACAATAAATTACTTTTTTAATTGCTTTTAGGACGGTATAGAAGATTTAAAAAAATGTTCTGTTAATACATTTCAACTTAAAAATACTCGTTTTATATATTTATTTATTTATTTAAACATTTGTTCATTTACATGAAAAAAAAAATCACTTAAAATCTTCAATGAGCTGGTTCACAGCATCTAAATTTCTACTCTGGCCTGTTGAATGGTGTGGGTCATCTTATTTAAGCCGGAACCTTTTAGACTTAACTCCAAGTTTTTCCAATTAATTGCATAATTTGTTCTCTATAGTCTGGCTTATATTTCTGTTTCATAATGAGTAAAGTAACAAAGTTATTTAACAAGTAACATATAAAAAACCACTATAAATATTCACTTCAACTCACATGAATCAGCATTACTTCCTTCAACTTTTGGGGCTTCTACATTATTTAAGTCAACTGAAAAGATGTCATGTTAGTCAAGTTACTAGACTCTAGTGACACCCTCATTTCCTAATGAACTTAACTAAAAGTTATAGCCTATAACTTATTTGCAATTAAATTAATTTTTTTCCTACTTGACCCAGTTTGATTTTCTCTCTCATCTGTCACTGATTCAACTTTTGGGGCTTCCATGCTTTTCAAAATTATGTGTAGAATCTATAACCAATTTAAAATGAGTAGTTTGCAAATGAACAAACTTTTTCTTAAAGCTGTAGTGCCCCACTCAAATTTTTTTAAATATTTTTAAATAATATAATACTTTAATGAATAAATAAAATAATTTAATGAATTAATAAAATAAAATAACTTAATAATATATTTCAGTTAATAAATAAATAAAACAATAACATTCATATTTACTTAATTTAATTATTTATAGCTAACCTAAATAGCTTTGATTGGATGTATTTATATTCTTAGATCAATAAATCTTATCATTCCGTCTTTGAGTAGGGTTGATAGGATGTACATATGAAGATGTAGTGAAGAATTAAAAAACGCGTGTCGCGACACACCCGGATGAATTAAACAACGCTCAAAACGCATCAGATGAATTAAACAATGCACCCACTACCACTCCACTAAACCAAGCCACAACACCACTCCACTAAGCACGCCACAACACCACCACACTAAACACCGGCACGCAGACTGGTGGAGGCAATCTCGAAGGACTTGAGTGCGCAGATGCTGAAGGTGTTGGGCACTCGCAGGTTCATGCACATCATGTTCGACGACTTCGAGAAGGTGCCTTCATTCATCGTGCAATCAGTAGTCTCCATCGTGCAATCAGACCATTTGTTTGCTCAATTAGACAGTCAAGAGATCCTCGATTGAGTTTAATGAGAGATTAATTGCTCAGTTAAAAGACCCTTTTGCTTGTCACAACAGACTCACACACACACACACACACACACACACACACACACACACACACACACACACACACACACACACACACACACACACACACACACACACACACACACACACACACACACACACACACCTACACACACACACACACACATACACACACACACACACACACACACACACACACACACACAGGTGATGGGCTCGTGTTTTGAGATTTTCCAGACGTGGGACGACGAGTACGAGAAGTTGCAGAACCAACTGAGGGAGATCGCGAAGAAGAAGAAAGAGGAGAACCTCAAGATGATCTGGAAGATCAACCTCGCCCACAAGAAACTACAGACCCGACTCGACCAGATCAAGAAGTCAGTCATTTGCAATTTCTTGTATCATTCCCCTCCCTTTATCATCTTCACCACCATCATCTTCACCACCACCATCATCTTCAGTACCACCATCTTCAGTACCACCATCTTCAGTACCACCATCATCTTCACCACCACTACCATCTTCACCACCACCATCATCTTCAGTACCACTACCATCTTTACCACCATCATCTTCAGTACCACCATCATCTTCAGTACCACCATCATCTTCACCACCACTACCATCTTTACCACCATCATCTTCACCACCACTACCATCTTCACCACCATCATTTTCACCACCACCATCATCTTCAGTACCACTATCATCTTCACCACCACTACCATCTTCACCACCATCATCTTCACCTCCACCATCATCTTCACCACCACTACCATCTTCAGTACCACCATCATCTTCACCACCACTACCATCTTCACCACCATCATCTTCACCACCACCATCATCTTCACCATCACCATCATCTTCAGTACCACCATCATCTTCACCACCACTACCATCTTCACCACCACCACCATCTTCACCACCACCATCATTTTCACCACTACCATCATCATCACCACCACTACCATCTTCACCACCACCATCATCTTCACCACTACCATCATCTTCACCACCATCATCATCACCACCACCATCATCTTCACCACCACCATCATCATCACCACCACTCTCATCATCACCACCACCATCATCACCACTACCTACATCTTCACCACCATCATCATCACCACCACCATCATCTTCACCACCATCATCATCATCACCACCATCATCTTCACCACCATCATCATCACCACCACCATCATCTTCACCACCACCATCATCACCACCATCATCATCACCACCACCACCACCTTCCCTTACTTCACTTTCAGGTTTCGAAGACAGCATGAGCAGCTGCGGCAGGTGATCATCCGAGTGCTGAGGCCTGCAGTGACGATGCAGCAGCAGCAACAGCAGCCTCAACAACAACAGCAGCAACAGCAACTAGAAAGCACTGAAGCGCTCTTCGATGGTGTCGACTTCAACTCGATTGAGGTTTGTGTGCAAGAGAGTGGTCGCTTGGATCCGTTATGGAAGGAATCATCATTGCTGCACCACTCCCACCTCTGTCATCACCATCACCCTTATCTCACTCTCACTCCCACCTCTGTCATCACCATCACCCTTATCTCACTCTCACTCCCACCTCTGTCATCACCATCACCCTAATCTCACTCTCACTCCCACCTCTGTCATCACCATCACCCTTATCTTGCTGCCCCACTTCCACCTCTGTCATCACCATCACCCTTATCTCACTCTCACTCCCACCTCTGTCATCACCATCACCCTTATCTCACTCTCACTCCCACCTCTGTCATCACCATCACCCTTATCTCACTCTCACTCCCACCTCTGTCATCACCATCACCCTTATCTTGCTGCCCCACTTCCACCTCTGTCATCACCATCACCCTTATCTCACTCTCACTCCCACCTCTGTCATCACCATCACCCTTATCTCACTCTCACTCCCACCTCTGTCATCACCATCACCCTTATCTCACTCTCACTCCCACCTCTGTCATCACCATCACCCTTATCTTGCTGCCCCACTCCCACCTCTGTCATCACCATCACCCTTATCTCACTCTCACTCCCACCTCTGTCATCACCATCACCCTTATCTCACTCTCACTCCCACCTCTGTCATCACCATCACCCTTATCTCACTCTCACTCCCACCTCTGTCATCACCATCACCCTTATCTCACTCTCACTCCCACCTCTGTCATCACCATCACCCTTATCTTGCTGCCCCACTCCCACCTCTGTCATCACCATCACCCTTATCTCACTCTCACTCCCACCTCTGTCATCACCATCACCCTTATCTCACTCTCACTCCCACCTCTGTCATCACCATCACCCTTATCTTGCTGCCCCACTCCCACCTCTGTCATCACCATCACCCTTATCTCACTCTCACTCCCACCTCTGTCATCACCATCACCCTTATCTCACTCTCACTCCCACCTCTGTCATCACCATCACCCTTATCTCACTCTCACTCCCACCTCTGTCATCACCATCACCCTTATCTCACTCTCACTCCCACCTCTGTTATCACCATCACCCTTATCTCACTCTCACTCCCACCTCTGTCATCACCATCACCCTTATCTTGCTGCCCCACTCCCACCTCTGTCATCACCATCACCCTTATCTCACTCTCACTCCCACCATCCTCATTCCACCATCGTTACCACTGCCATCATCATATTAATCACCACCATTCTCATTCCACCACCACCAGCACCATCGTCACCACCATTCTCATTCCACCACCACCACCACCATCACCATCGTCACCACCATGACGATGACGACGACGATCATCATCATCACCATCGTCACCACCATGACGATGACGACGACGATCATCATCATCACCATCGTCACCACCATGACGATGACGACGACGATCATCATCATCACCATCGTCACCACCATGACGACGATGACGACGACGATCATCATCATCACCACACAGGAGGTGAACATGGCGTACGACAACGTGAAGGGCGTCGACTGCCTCGACGTGACGTCAGAGGGCGAGATGGCGTGGGAGGCGGCGAACAAGCGCTACAACGAGCGCATCGACCGCGTCGAGGCGAAGATCACCTCCAAACTCAAGGACCAACTCGCCACCGCCAAGAACGCTCTTGAGATGTTCCGTATCTTCTCCAGGTTAGGGTGGTGGTGATGATGATGATGGTCGTGGTGGAGGTGGTGGTGATGATGCTCGTGGTGGTAGTGATAGTGATGATGCTCGTGGTGGAGGTGATGATGGTGGTGATGGTCGTGGTGATGGTCGTGGTGGTAGTTATGATGATGGTGATGGTGGTGGTAGTGATAGTGGTGATGGTGGGTGATTGTGGTGATGATGAAAGTTGTGTTGATGATGGTGATGATGATAATGATAATGGCATGATAATGGCAGTGCTGATGATGATGGTGGTAGTGGTAGTGAAGATTAATTTAATAGCGTAATGGATGACGCTGCAGCTTGCAATGATGCAACAACCAACGAATCCACCTTCATGTGCAGGTTCAATGCCTTGTTTGTGCGTCCGCACATCCGAGGCGCGATCAGGGAGTACCAGACACAGCTGATCCAGAGGGTCAAGGACGACATCGAGTCGCTGCACGAGAAGTTCAAGACTGGCTACCCCAACTCCACCAACTCCAAGATGAGCCAGGTGCGTGTGCGGGAGGCTGCCTCTGTTTGCAGTGCATTACACGCAGAAGGTTGACCTATTCACCCTTCTTAACCAACAATAAAACTAACCTCTTTCTCACACAGCACACCAGTGCAAACACTTCACCCACCATGCCTTCCACTGCACTGCACCACCTCACCTTCCACTGCACTGCACCACCTCACCCTCCACTGCACTGCACCACCTCACCTTCCACTGCACTGCACCACCACGCAACAGGTTCGGGACCTTCCTCCCGTGGCAGGCTCGATCATCTGGGCTAGGCTGATCGAGAGGCAGCTGAACACGTACATGCACAGGGTGGAGGATGTGCTGGGCAAGGGGTGGGAGAGCTACGTCGATGGACAGAAACTGAAGGCTGACGGAGACAGTTTCAGACTGAAGTTGAACACGCAAACGCTGTTCGATGACTGGGTCAACAAGGTGCTTGCATCTTGTTGTAAAACTGCATCACCATGCATTCCACCACTACTACTACTACAACCTTCAAAAAACCTCTACTTCCACCACCACCAAACCACCACTACAACCACAACACCAACCGTCAATTCATCACTACTCCCCACAACAGTCAGAGTACCACCACCACCGCTCCCACCACACCACAACCAAACCAAACCGCTTCCACCAACGACCACCAGGTGACGAACAAGCAGATTCCCGCCTCGGGCCGTATCTTCCTGATCGAGAACGTCAGGTCGAGGGTGAGTGGCAAGGGCAACGTCCTCCGTCTCAAGGTCAACTTCGCGCCTGACATCATCACCCTGTCGAAGGAGGTGCCCCATCTTTGTGTTGTCGTCTTGCCTTTCATTCAGTTCCAAGTTTTTTTCATTTTAATTAATTTAATTCCATCCATTCCTTCTCTGCCCTTCTCCCACCATCTCTCCCAATCCTACCTCGCCACCCTCCCACCCAATCCTGCCTACCCACCCTCCCACCCACCTCACAGGTTCGCAACCTCAAGTACAGGGGCTTCCGCATCCCTCTCAGCATCGTGAACAAGGCGCATGCAGTCAACCAACTCTACCCCTTCGCCATCTCCCTCCATGAGAGCGTCAACTCCTTCGAGAAGTCCTGCGAGAAGGTCTGTGTCTCCCTGCTGCTGTGTCTCCCTGCTGTTGTGTCTCCCTGCTGCTGTGTCTCTTTGCTGTTGTGTCTCCTTGCTGCTGTGTCTCCCTGCTGTTGTGTCTCCCTGCTGCTGTGTCTCCCTGCTGTTGTGTCTCCTTGCTGCTGTGTCTCCCTGCTGTTGTGTCTCCCTGCTGCTGTGTCTCCCTGCTGCTGTGTCTCCCTGCTGCTGTGTCTCCCTGCTGCTGTGTCTCCCTGCTGCTGTGTCTCCCTGCTGCTGTGTCTCCCTGCTGCTGTGTCTCCCTGCTGCTGTGTCTCCCTGCTGTTGTGTCTCCCTGCTGTTGTGTCTCCCTGCTGTTGTGTCTCTCTGCTGCTGTGTCTCCCTGCTGTTGTGTCTCCCTGCTGCTATGTCTCCTTGCTGCTGTGTCTCCCTGCTGCTGTGTCTCCCTGCTGCTGTGTCTCCCTGCTGTTGTGTCTCCTTGCTGCTGTGTCTCCTTGCTGCTGTGTCTCCTTGCTGCTGTGTCTCCTTGCTGTTGTGTCTCCTTGCTGCTGTGTCTCCTTGCTGCTGTGTCTACTTGCTGTTGTGTCTCTTTGCTGCTGTGTCTCCTTGCTGCTGTGTCTACTTGCTGTTGTGTCTCCCTACTGTTGTGTCTCCCTGCTGCTGTGTCTGTTTGCTGCTGTGTCTACTTGCTGTTGTGTCTCCCTGCTGTTGTGTCTCCCTGCTGCTGTGTCTCCTTGCTGCTGTGTCTCCTTGCTGTTGTGTCTCCTTGCTGTTGTGTCTCCTTGCTGCTGTGTCTCCTTGCTGCTGTGTCTCCTTGCTGCTGTGTCTCCTTGCTGCTGTGTCTCCTTGCTGTTGTGTCTCCCCGCTGTTGTGTCTTCTTGCTGTTGTTTTTTCTTGCTGTTGTGCCTTCTTGCTGTTGTGTCTCTTTGCTGCTGTGTCTGTTTGCTGCTGTGTCTACTTGCTGCTGTGTCTCTTTGGGTGTTGTTTCTGTGTCTTGTTGGGTGCTGTTGGGTGTTTTTGTGTACTGTTATGTCTTGTTTTGTTTAGTTGTGTGTTGTTGGGTATTGTTGGGTGTCATTGGGTGTTTTATTGGAGAGGCTTTTTTCCTTTAGAATGTTTTGGGCTGTTGCCATTGTCTTTTGCTGCTGTTTTATCTGGTGCTTCTTTGTATTTGTTTGTCAAGCCATTATACACACATGTTTCAAATCTCGAAAAAGCCTATGCCACACACACACACACACACACACACATACAAACACACACATACATACACACACACACAAACACGCACACACACTCATACACACACAAACTTGTCAGATAAACGAGAAGCCTAGCATCTCGCTCTTGGTGGCGGGCATGAAGAAGGACATTCAGAACATGGTGTCTGACGGGGCAGCGCTTGCCTGGGAGTCCTACAAGCTGGACCCCTTCGTGCAGAAGATGGCCGAGACGACCTTCCAGTTCCAGGAGAAGGTCGACGACTTGATGGTGCTGGTCGAGCAGATCGACCTGGAGGTGAGAGCGCTCGACACGTGCCACTACGTGCATGTCACCTTCAGCGACGTCCTCGCCAAGATCCAGAAGCACGTGGATGACTTGAGTCTCAACCAGTACTCCAACCTGCCGCAGTGGGTCGCCAAACTCGACCAGGAGGTCCTTTTCAATGATTACCTCTTCATTGATTACTATCTTATCAGATGATCGTCCGTGGTTGAAAGCATCCGTTTTTTTGTCTTCAATGTCATTCACCACTTTTGATTTGACATAAAATAATGTTTCGTTCACTAGGTGGAGGCTCGTTTGGCAGCAAGGCTGGAGGCGGGCTTGAAGGCGTGGACTCACATGCTGGAAAACGAATCGAAGGAGGAGTCGTCGGAGGCGAGCATGGACACTGACCAGCCCTCAGGAGTCAAGACCGGAGGAGAGCCCAAGCTGAAGGTTCGTGTGCTTCTTCGTGTGCGTGTGTATGTGTGCGTGTGTATGTGTGCGTGTGTATGTGTGCGTGTGTATGTGTGCGTGTGTATGTGTGCGTGTGTATGTGTGCGTGTGTATGTGTGCGTGTGTATGTGTGCGTGTGGGTATTCGCTTGTATGTTTGTATTGTCGTTGGTGCTTGTTTTGGCTATGAAATACTTAATGAGGTAAATAAAAGTTGTTTTTCATGATTAAGTGATTTATGAAATCATAAAAGTACCGCACTACAAGCTACACCCGCCACAACCATCACCACAACAACAACCACAATCATCATCACCCCAACAACCAGCATCATCATCACCATCACAACCATCATCATCACTACTATCACAAATATCATCACCACCATCACCACATACACCACCACAACAATCATCACCATCACCTCAACAATCAGCATCATCATCATCATCATCACCACGACAGCAATTCGTGCACGAGTTGCGCATAACGAACCAAGTGATGTACCTGAGTCCTCCGGTCGAGAAGGCGCGCTCGAACATCATGGGAGACCTCTTCAGCTGGGAGTCCACCGTCCTCACCCTGCCCCGCATCACTCATGCCCGCTACCAGGTGGGTGGTGGTGAGGTTGTGGTGGGTGGGTGGTGGTGGTGAGGTTGTGGAGGGTGGTGGTGAGGTTGTGGTGGGTGGTGGTGAGGTTGTGGTGGGTGGTGGTGAGGTTGTGGTGGGTGGTGGTGAGGTTGTGGTGGGTGGTGCTTGGGATTGAGGGTGGGTGGTGGTGAGGTTGTGGTTGTGAGGTTGTGGTTGTGAGGTTGTGGAGGGTGGTGGTGAGGTTGTGGTGGGTGGTGGTGGTGGTGAGGTTGTGGTGGGTGGTGGTGAGGTTGTGGTGGGTGGTGGTGAGGTTATGGTGGGTGGTGGTGAGGTTGTGGTGGTGGTGGTGAGGTTATGGTGGGTGGTGCTTGTGATTGAGGGTGGTGCTTGGGATTGAGGGTGGGTGGTGCTTGGGATTGAGGGTGGGTGGTGCTTGGGATTGAGGGTGGGTGGTGCTTGGGATTGAGGGTGGTGCTTGGGATTGAGGGTGGGTGGTGCTTGGGATTGAGGGTGGTGCTTGGGATTGAAGGTGGGTGGTGCTTGGGATTGAGGGTGGGTGGTGCTTGGGATTGAGGGTGGGTGGTGCTTGGGATTGAGGGTGGTGCTTGGGATTGAGGGTGGTGCTTGGGATTGAGGGTGGTGCTTGGGATTGAGGGTGGTGCTTGGGATTGAGGGTGGTGCTTGGGATTGAGGGTGGGTGGTGCTTGGGATTGAGGGTGGTGCTTGGGATTGAGGGTGGGTGGTGCTTGGGATTGAGGGTGGGTGGTGCTTGGGATTGAGGGTGGGTGGTGCTTGGGATTGAGGGTGGTGCTTGGGATTGAGGGTGGGTGGTGCTTGGGATTGAGGGTGGTGCTTGGGATTGAGGGTGGGTGGTGCTTGGGATTGAGGGTGGGTGGTGCTTGGGATTGAGGGTGGGTGATGCTTGGGATTGAGGGTGGGTGGTGCTTGGGATTGAGGGTAGTGGTGCTTGGGATTGAGGGTAGTGGTGCTTGGGATTGAGGGTGGGTGGTGCTAGGGATTGAGGGTGGTGCTTGGGATTGAGGGTGGTGGTGGTGAGGTTTTGGTGGGTGGTGCTTGGGATTGAGGGTGGTGGTGGTGAGGTTCTGGTGGGTGGTGGTGAGGTTGTGGTGGGTGGTGGTGTGGAGGGGATGAGGGTGGTGTAGATGGTAGTGAGGAGGGGATGAGGGTTGTGCATGCTCTCCAAATGCTGCTCCAACAACTACAGTCACCACAACAACAGCAGTCACCACAACAACAGCAGTCACCACAACAACAGCAGTCACCACAACAACAGCAGTCACCACAACGACAGCAGTCACCACAACAACAGCATCTTCCCACACCACGCAGGTTGGCGTGAATGCGGCTTCCGAGTCAGAGACGCACTACAAGAACCTCCTGGCGAAGCTGCCTTCAGGCCAGGAGGCTGTGGTCGCTGCATACGAAGCCATCGAGAAGATCATCAAGGAAGTCGACTCGTATGTCCACGTGAGTTGCAGTTGTAGTGGTTGCTGTGGCTGTTCTTGTTGCTGTGGTTTTTGTTGTTTTCACTACTGCTCTTGTTACTGCTTTGGAGCTGTATTTAAAACAAGCATCACCACTCACTGCCGCCACTGACACCTCATGCAGATCTGGTTCGACTACCAGGCCTTGTGGGACTTGCAGGCTGACTTCCTGTACGGAGAACTCGGCTCCGACACCTGCAAGTGGATGAAGGCGCTCGAGGACATCAAGTGAGGCGCCTTTAAACACCTTGTCTTAGAGCTACTTGGTGCCTTTAAACACCTTGTCTTAGAGCTACTTGGCGCCTTTAAACTCCTTGTCTTAGAGCTACTTGGCGCCTTTAAACTCCTTGTCTTAGAGCTACTTGGCGCCTTTAAACTCCTTGTCTTAGAGCTACTTGGCGCCTTTAAACTCCTTGTCTTAGAGCTACTTGGCGCCTTTAAACACCTTGTCTTAGAGCTACTTGGCGCCTTTAAACTCCTTGTCTTAGAGCTACTTGGCGCCTTTAAACTCCTTGTCTTAGAGCTACTTGGCGCCTTTAAACTCCTTGTCTTAGAGCTACTTGGCGCCTTTAAACTCCTTGTCTTAGAGCTACCTTTAAACTCCTTGTCTTAGAGCTACTTGGCGCCTTTAAACTCCTTGTCTTAGAGCTACTTGGCGCCTTTAAACTCCTTGTCTTAGAGCTACTTGGCGCCTTTAAACACCTTGTCTTAGAGCTACTTGGCACCTTTAAACTCCTTGTCTTAGAGCTACTTGGCGCTTTTAAACTCCTTGTCTTAGAGCTATTTGGCGCCTTTAAACTCCTTGTCTTAGAGCTACTTGGCACCTTTAAACTCCTTGTCTTAGAGCTACTTGGCGCCTTTAAACACCTTGTCTTAGAGCTACTTGGCGCCTTTAAACTCCTTGTCTTAGAGCTACTTGGCGCCTTTAAACTCCTTGTCTTAGAGCTACTTGGCGCCTTCAAACTCCTTGTCTTAGAGCTACTTGGCGCCTTTAAACTCCTTGTCTTAGAGCTACTTGGCGCCTTTAAACTCCTTGTCTTAGAGCTACTTGGCGCCTTTAAACACCTTGTCTTAGAGCTACTTGGTGCCTTTAAACACCTTGTCTTAGAGCTACTTGGCGCCTTTAAACTCCTTGTCTTAGAGCTACTTGGCGCCTTTAAACTCCTTGTCTTAGAGCTACTTGGCGCCTTTAAACTCCTTGTCTTAGAGCTACTTGGCGCCTTTAAACACCTTGTCTTAGAGCTACTTGGCGCCTTTAAACTCCTTGTCTTAGAGCTACTTGGCGCCTTTAAACTCCTTGTCTTAGAGCTACTTGGCGCCTTTAAACTCCTTGTCTTAGAGCTACTTGGCGCCTTTAAACTCCTTGTCTTAGAGCTACTTGGCGCCTTTAAACTCCTTGTCTTAGAGCTACTTGGCGCCTTTAAACTCCTTGTCTTAGAGCTACCTTTAAACTCCTTACACCTTCTTGAGCACTCTCTCATCGATATCGCCTGCACTATTTTGATTCATATGTGCAAACACTACGGCGCCTATGTGAGCTTGCCCCCCACGACAGACTCTCTCGCAAGACCTTTGACACTTCTGAGACCTTCAAGGACTTCGGACCTCTCAAGATCGACTTCGGGAAGGTTTGTTTGTGTAATTGTGTCTTTGTTTATGTGTTCGTTTGTTGAACGTTCCATCTCACTATTGTCACTCACCTCCCTAGTAACCCATCCACTACCTGCACTCATCCACCACTACCCCACTACCACTATCACTACTAACCCCAATCATTTACCACCACTACCAACATCATCATCATCGTCATCATCATCATCATCATTATCTTCATCACCAACATCAACATCATCATCATCATCATCATCATCATCATCATCATCATCAGGTGCAGTCGAAGGTGAGCATCAAGTACGACTCATGGCACAAGGAAGTGCTGTCCAAGTGAGTTGTTCCTAGTAATGATGATGACTAAATGTCCAAGTGAGTTGTTCCTAGTAATGATGATGACTAAATGTCCAAGTGAGTTGTTCCTAGTAATGATGATGACTAAATGTCCAAGTGAGTTGTTCCTAGTAATGATGATGACTAAATGTCCAAGTGAGTTGTTCCTAGTAATGATGATGACTAAATGTCCAAGTGAGTTGTTCCTAGTAATGATGATGACTAAATGTCCAAGTGAGTTGTTCCTAGTAATGATGATGACTAAATGTCCAAGTGAGTTGTTCCTAGTAATGATGATGACTAAATGTCCAAGTGAGTTGTTCCTAGTAATGATGATGACTAAATGTCCAAGTGAGTTGTTCCTAGTAATGATGATGACTAAATGTCCAAGTGAGTTGTTCCTAGTAATGATGATGATTAAATGTCCAAGTGAGTTGTTCCTAGTAATGATGATGACTAAATGTCTTTGTGAGTTGTTCCTAGTAATGATGATGACTAAATGTCCAAGTGAGTTGTTCCTAGTAATGATGATGACTAAATGTCCAAGTGAGTTGTTCCTAGTAATGATGATGACTAAATGTCCAAGTGAGTTGTTCCTAGTAATGATGATGACTAAATGTCCAAGTGAGTTGTTCCTAGTAATGATGATGACTAAATGTCCAAGTGAGTTGTTCCTAGTAATGATGATGACTAAATGTCCAAGTGAGTTGTTCCTAGTAATGATGATGACTAAATGTCCAAGTGAGTTGTTCCTAGTAATGATGATGACTAAATGTCCAAGTGAGTTGTTCCTAGTAATGATGATGACTAAATGTCCAAGTGAGTTGTTCCTAGTAATGATGATGATTAAATGTCCAAGTGAGTTGTTCCTAGTAATGATGATGACTAAATGTCCAAGTGAGTTGTTCCTAGTAATGATGATGACTAAATGTCCAAGTGAGTTGTTCCTAGTAATGATGATGACTAAATGTCCAAGTGAGTTGTTCCTAGTAATGATGATGACTAAATGTCCAAGTGAGTTGTTCCTAGTAATGATGATGACTAAATGTCCAAGTGAGTTGTTCCTAGTAATGATGATGACTAAATGTCCAAGTGAGTTGTTCCTAGTAATGATGATGACTAAATGTCCAAGTGAGTTGTTCCTAGTAATGATGATGATTAAATGTCCAAGTGAGTTGTTTCTAGTAATGATGATGATTAAATGTCCAAGTGAGTTGTTCCTAGTAATGATGATGACTAAATGTCTTTGTGAGTTGTTCCTAGTAATTATGATGACTAAATGTCCAAGTGAGTTGTTCCTAGTAATGATGATGACTAAATGTCCAAGTGAGTTGTTCCTAGTAATGATGATGACTAAATGTCCAAGTGAGTTGTTCCTAGTAATGATGATGAATAAATGTCCAAGTGAGTTGTTCCTAGTAATGATGATGACTAAATGTCCAAGTGAGTTGTTCCTAGTAATGATGATGACTAAATGTCCAAGTGAGTTGTTCCTAGTAATGATGATGATTAAATGTCCAAGTGAGTTGTTCCTAGTAATGATGATGACTAAATGTCCAAGTGAGTTGTTCCTAGTAATGATGATGACTAAATGTCCAAGTGAGTTGTTCCTAGTAATGATGATGACTAAATGTCCAAGTGAGTTGTTCCTAGTAATGATGATGATTAAATGTCCAAGTGAGTTGTTCCTAGTAATGATGATGACTAAATGTCCAAGTGAGTTGTTCCTAGTAATGATGATGACTAAATGTCCAAGTGAGTTGTTCCTAGTAATGATGATGACTAAATGTCCAAGTGAGTTGTTCCTAGTAATGATGATGACTAAATGTCCAAGTGAGTTGTTCCTAGTAATGATGATGACTAAATGTCCAAGTGAGTTGTTCCTAGTAATGATGATGACTAAATGTCCAAGTGAGTTGTTCCTAGTAATGATGATGACTAAATGTCCAAGTGAGTTGTTCCTAGTAATGATGATGACTAAATGTCCAAGTGAGTTGTTCCTAATAATGATGATGACTAAATGTCCAAGTGAGTTGTTCCTAGTAATGATGATGACTAAATGTCCAAGTGAGTTGTTCCTAGTAATGATGATGACTAAATGTCCAAGTGAGTTGTTCCTAGTAATGATGATGATTAAATGTCCAAGTGAGTTGTTCCTAGTAATGATGATGACTAAATGTCCAAGTGAGTTGTTCCTAGTAATGATGATGACTAAATGTCCAAGTGAGTTGTTCCTAGTAATGATGATGACTAAATGTCCAAGTGAGTTGTTCCTAGTAATGATGATGACTAAATGTCCAAGTGAGTTGTTCCTAGTAATGATGATGATTAAATGTCCAAGTGAGTTGTTCCTAGTAATGATGATGACTAAATGTCTTTGTGAGTTGTTCCTAGTAATGATGATGATTAAATGTCCAAGTGAGTTGTTCCTAGTAATGATGATGACTAAATGTCCAAGTGAGTTGTTCCTAGTAATGATGATGACTAAATGTCCAAGTGAGTTGTTCCTAGTAATGATGATGACTAAATGTCCAAGTGAGTTGTTCCTAGTAATGATGATGACTAAATGTCCAAGTGAGTTGTTCCTAGTAATGATGATGACTAAATGTCCAAGTGAGTTGTTCCTAGTAATGATGATGACTAAATGTCCAAGTGAGTTGTTCCTAGTAATGATGATGACTAAATGTCCAAGTGAGTTGTTCCTAGTAATGATGATGACTAAATGTCCAAGTGAGTTGTTCCTAGTAATGATGATGACTAAATGTCCAAGTGAGTTGTTCCTAGTAATGATGATGATTAAATGTCCAAGTGAGTTGTTCCTAGTAATGATGATGACTAAATGTCCAAGTGAGTTGTTCCTAGTAAT
>OX030960.1:1852315-1884815 GCA_943735955.1 Piscicola geometra | reverse complement strand
ATCACATCATCATCATCACATCATCATCATCACATCATCACATCATCATCATCACATCATCGTCATCACATCATCATCATCACATCATCATCATCACATCATCATCATCACATCATCATCATCACATCATCGTCATCACATCATCATCATCACATCATCATCATCACATCATCATCATCACATCATCATCATCACATCATCATCATCACATCATCATCATCACATCATCATCATCACATCATCATCACCACCACCACTCGGGAAGGTGAGTGAGGTGTGGAAGACATACGAGTTGGAGCTGATCAACTACCAGAACAAGTGCAAGCTCATCAGGGGATGGGACGACCTCTTCACCAAGGTGATCATTATGATGTTTTCACTGATAAAAGGGATGAATGTGGTAATCATCGAGAATAGTGATAATGATAATGATGAAGATGACAGACAGGTTACTAATGTTACTGATGATGATGATGCGGATGACAGTAATAAGGATGTATTTTTCTTCCTGTCATCACTGTTACCACACACACACACACACACACACACACACACACACACACACACACACACACACACACACACACACACACACACACACACACACACACACAAACACAGACACACACACACACACACAGACACAGACACACACACACAAACACACACTCACACACACACACACACACACACACAAACACACACTCACACACACACACACACACACACACACACACACACACACACACACACACACACACACACACACACACACACACAAACACACACACACACATACACACAGGTGAAAGAGCACATCAGCTCTGTCGCTGCAATGAAGCTTTCTCCCTACTACAAGGTGCTGTGCTGTTGTTGATAAAGATGATGATGGTGGTGGTGATGATGATGTTTATAATGGTGGTAATGGGGAGGGGGTGGTGATAATGATGGTGATGATGATGATGGCGACCATGGTGAGGATGTTCCCCTGTAACTCGCTGCATGATGTTGCAGCACAAACATCGTCATCACGACCACCCACGCAGGAGTTTGAGGACGATGCGCTGTCGTGGGAGGACAAGTTGAACCGCATCATTGCTCTCTTCGACGTGTGGATCGACGTGCAGAGGAGGTGTGTGTGTGTGTTTGTGTGTGTGTGTGTGTTTGTGTGTGTGTGTGTGTTTGTGTGTGTGTGTGTGTTTGTGTGTGTGTGTGTGTTTGTGTGTGTGTGTGTTTGTGTGTGTGTGTGTGTGTGTGTGTGTGTGTGTGTGTGTGTGTGTGTGTGTGTGTGTGTGTGTGTGTGTGTGTGTGTGTGTGTGTGTGTGTGTGTGTGTGCGCGACTCACTTTCAGTCGATGTATGTCTTGCCGTTTTGTAAGCATCATCGAAGGATGAGCCACTGCCGTCATGAAGCAGTTGACAGTCTTCAAATATGCCGTTCTTGTTGATGGCATCATTCATCAAATCACCCACCACCCTCCTCACCACTAAACCATTCCACCACCACTCCACTCAACGACAGATGGGTGTACTTGGAGGGCATCTTCACAGGCTCTGCCGACATCAAGCACCTCCTGCCAGTCGAAACATCCAAGTTCCAAGGGTTTGCATCTGAAGAATGCTTGCTTCCTTCAATCCCGTCGCCCTTATGTACCATTGTACCATTTTAGTGAACTTTTCTTATAATATTATACGACGATTGATGCTTACTCATCATACAACTTCCCCACATATAAATCACTCTCGCCCAATCTACTGCACGACACAACAACAAAAACAACAACAACATCAACGACAACAACGACAACAACAACGACAACAACAACAACGACACAACAACAACAACAACAACAACAACAACAACGACAACAACGACAGCGTGTGCACGGAGTTCCTGGGCCTGATGAAGAAGGTCTCGAAGTCTCCGCTCGTGATGGACGTCCTCAACATCGCCAACGTGCAGAAGCAGCTCGAGAGACTGGCAGACCTGCTCAGCAAGATCCAGAAGGCGTTGGGAGAGTACCTGGAGCGGGAGAGGTCCTCCTTCCCCCGGTGAGAGCTTGCTGCTTGCGTGTCTGTGTGTCTTATTCCACTTACGTACCATTTAATAAGGAATATTTGTAACTTTTACCGCTCTAAAAATCTAACTACTTTACTTTTCCCACTTCTTCCACACTCCACCCCACTAACTCTAACTTTCCAACTACTCCACATTCTACCCGCTTTTTCCAATTCCAATTACACACACACACACACACACACAACACACACACACACACACACACACACACACACACACACACACACACACACACACACACACACACACATACACACACACACACACACACACACACACACACACACACACACACACACACACACAACAGATTCTACTTCGTGGGCGACGAGGACCTCTTGGAGATCATCGGCAACAGCAAGAACGTCGCGAGGTTGCAGAAACACTTCAAGAAGATGTTTGCAGGCGTGTACGCCATCCTACTTGAAGATGAGAACACCACCATCACTGGCCTGTCTTCCAAGGAGGGCGAGGAGGTGCGTGCGTGGTGGTGTTGTGGCTTGGTGGTAGTGGTGGAGTGGTGGTGTGGTGGTGTTGTGGGTTGGTGGTAGTGGTGGGGTGGTGGTGTTGTGGATTGGTGGTAGTGGTGGAGTGGTGGTGTTGTGGGTTGGTGGTAGTGGTGGTGGTGGGGGAGTTGGATGGTGGAGGTGGTGGTGATGGGGGAGTAGTAGTGTGCTTTTCGGGTGCTAAGATGGTTTTTTGGTGTGTTTAGTTCTGCTTGTTACTGGCTTGTTAATTCTGCACACTTGTGTGTTTTAATGACTTCATTCTACGATTAAGCCTTCGTTGAGTATTATTCAGCATCTCATATATGAGTTATCATACTTCATTGCGGTATATCTACTCACTCATGCATTCATCTCTTTTCCACCACTCACTCATGCATTCATCTCTCTTCCAACCACTCACTCATGCATTCATCTTTCTTCCAACCACTCACTCATGCATTAATCTCTCTTCCAACCACTCACTCATGCATTCATCTTTCTTCCACTCACTCACTCATGCATTCATCTCTCTTCCAACCACTCACTCATGCATTAATCTCTCTTCCAACCACTCACTCATGCATTCATCTCTCTTCCAACCACTCACTCATGCATTCATCTCTCTTCCAACCACTCACTCATGCATTAATCTCTCTTCCAACCACTCACTCATGCATTCATCTCTCTTCCAATCACTCACTCATGCATTCATCTCTCTTCCAACCACTCACTCATGCATTAATCTCTCTTCCAACCACTCACTCATGCATTCATCTCTCTTCCAACCACTCACTCATGCATTAATCTCTCTTCCAACCACTCACTCATGCATTAATCTCTCTTCCAACCACTCACTCATGCATTCATCTCTCTTCCAACCACTCACTCATGCATTCATCTCTCTTCCACTCACTCACTCATGCATTAATCTCTCTTCCAACCACTCACTCATGCATTCATCTCTCTTCCAACCACTCACTCATGCATTAATCTCTCTTCCAACCACTCACTCATGCATTAATCTCTCTTCCAACCACTCACTCATGCATTCATCTCTCTTCCAACCACTCACTCATGCATTCATCTCTCTTCCACTCACTCACTCATGCATTAATCTCTCTTCCAACCACTCACTCATGCATTCATCTCTCTTCCAACCACTCACTCATGCATTCATCTCTCTTCCAACCACTCACTCATGCATTCATCTCTCTTCCACTCACTCATGCATTCATCTCTCTTCCAACCACTCACTCATGCATTCATCTCTCTTCCACTCACTCACTCATGCATTAATCTCTCTTCCAACCACTCACTCATGCATTCATCTCTCTTCCAACCACTCACTCATGCATTCATCTCTCTTCCAACCACTCACTCATGCATTCATCTCTCTTCCAACCACTCACTCATGCATTCATCTCTCTTCCACTCACTCACTCATGCATTCATCTCTCTTCCAACCACTCACTCATGCATTCATCTCTCTTCCAACCACTCACTCATGCATTCATCTCTCTTCCAACCACTCACTCATGCATTCATCTCTCTTCCAATCACTCACTCATGCATTCATCTCTCTTCCAACCACTCACTCATGCATTAATCTCTCTTCCAACCACTCACTCATGCATTCATCTCTCTTCCAACCACTCACTCATGCATTCATCTCTCTTCCAACCACTCACTCATGCATTAATCTCTCTTCCAACCACTCACTCATGCATTCATCTCTCTTCCAACCACTCACTCATGCATTCATCTCTCTTCCAACCACTCACTCATGCATTCATCTCTCTTCCAACCACTCACTCATGCATTCATCTCTCTTCCAACCACTCACTCATGCATTCATCTCTCTTCCACTCACTCACTCATGCATTCATCTCTCTTCCAACCACTCACTCATGCATTCATCTCTCTTCCAACCACTCACTCATGCATTCATCTCTCTTCCAACCACTCACTCATGCATTCATCTCTCTTCCAATCACTCACTCATGCATTCATCTCTCTTCCAACCACTCACTCATGCATTAATCTCTCTTCCAACCACTCACTCATGCATTCATCTCTCTTCCAACCACTCACTCATGCATTCATCTCTCTTCCAACCACTCACTCATGCATTCATCTCTCTTCCAACCACTCACTCATGCATTCATCTCTCTTCCAATCACTCACTCATGCATTCATCTCTCTTCCAACCACTCACTCATGCATTAATCTCTCTTCCAACCACTCACTCATGCATTCATCTCTCTTCCAACCACTCACTCATGCATTCATCTCTCTTCCACTCACTCACTCATCCATTCACTCTTCCTCCTTTGGCTCACTCATGCATTCACTCCTCCATCCACCACCACCACTCACTCATGCATTCACTCCTCCATCCACCACCACTCACTCACTCACTCACCCAGGTGAAGTTCTGCACACCAGTCCTCTTGAAGGACAAGCGCATAAACGAGTGGTTGAGCAGTGTGGAGCACGAGATGCGCATCAGTCTGGCGAAGTTGCTGGCGCAGGCGGTGCTCGAAATGGCGGCCTTCAGGGGCACCGACATCGACCAGAAGGACTACCTCGCGTGGGTCGACAAGTACCAGGCCCAGTTGGTCGTCCTTGCTGCGCAGATCTCCTGGAGCGACATCATGGAGAAGGCACTGCAGTCGATGGAGGGAAAGCCCCTCGAGGGAGCCCTGCCTACTCAGAAGGTGTGTTGGGCTGGTTGGTTGGTGATGTGTGCTTGGGTGTTGATGTGCGGTTGGGTGGTGATGTGTGGTTGGTTGGTGATGTGTGCTTGGGTGGTGATGTGTGCTTGGGTGGTGATGTGTGGTTGGGTGGTGATGTGTGCTTGGGTGTTGATGTGTGGTTGGGTGGTGATGTGTGGTTGGGTGGTGATGTGTGGTTTGGGTGGTGATGTGTGCTTGGGTGGTGATGTGTGCTTGGGTGGTGATGTGTGGTTGGGTGGTGATGTGTGGTTGGGTGGTGATGTGTGGTTGGGTGGTGATGTGTGGTTGGGTGGTGATGTGTGGTTGGGTGGTGATGTGTGGTTGGGTGGTGATGTGTGGTTGGGTGGTGATGTGTGGTTGGGTGGTGATGTGTGGTTGGGTGGTGATGTGTGTTTGGGTGGTGATGTGTGGTTGGGTGGTGATGTGTGGCTGGGTGGTGATGTGTGGTTGGGTGGTGATGTGTGTTTGGGTGGTGATGTGTGCTTGGGTGGTGATGTGTGGTTGGGTGGTGATGTGTGGTTGGGTGGTGATGTGTGCTTGGGTGGTGATGTGTGCTTGGGTGGTGATGTGTGGTTGGGTGGTGATGTATGGTTGGGTGGTGATGTGTGGCTGGGTGGTAATGTGTGGTTGGGTGGTGATGTGTGGTGGAATGGTGATGTGTGGTTGGGTGGTGATGTGTGGTTGGGTGGTGATGTGTGGTTGGGTGGGGATGTGTGGTTGGGTGGTGATGTGTGGTTGGGTGGGGATGTGTGGTTGGGTGGTGATGTGTGGTTGGGTGGTGATGTGTGGTGGAATGGTGATGTGTGGTTGGGTGGTGATGTGTGGTTGGGTGGTGATGTGTGGTTGGGTGGTGATGTGTGGTTGGGTGGTGATGTGTGGTTGGATGGTGATTTGTGACTGGGTGGTGATGTGTGGTTGGGTGGTGATGTGTGGTTGAATGGTGATGTGTGGTTGAATGGTGATGTGTGGTTGAATGGTGATGTGTGGTTGGGTGGTGATGTGTGGTTGGGTGGTGATGTGCGGTTGGGTGGTGATGTGTGGTTGGGTGGTGATGTGTGGTTGGGTGGTGATGTGTGGTTGGGTGGTGATGTGTGGTGGAATGGTGATGTGTGGTTGGGTGGTGATGTGTGGTTGGGTGGTGATGTGTGGTTGGGTGGTGATGTGTGGTTGGGTGGTGATGTGTGGTTGGGTGGTGATGTGTGGTTGGGTGGTGATGTGTGGTTGGATGGTGATTTGTGACTGGGTGGTGATGTGTGGCTGGGTGGTGATGTGTGGTTGAATGGTGATGTGTGGTTGAATGGTGATGTGTGGTTGAATGGTGATGTGTTGTTGGGTGGTGATGTGCGGTTGGGTGGTGATGTGTGGTTGGGTGGTGATGTGTGGTTGGGTGGTGATGTCTGGTTGGGTGGTGATGTATGGTTGGGTGGTGATGTGTGGTTGGGTGGTGATGTGTGGTTGGGTGGTGATGTATGGTTGGGTGGTGATGTATGGTTGGGTGGTGATGTGTGGTTGGGTGGTGATGTGTGGTTGGGTGGTGATGTGTGGTTGGGTGGTGATGTGTGGTTGGGTGGTGATGTGTGGTGGAATGGTGATGAGCTCCATGAATGCAAACTACTGTGCGTTCTTTCACAACGACCTTTTCGCTATTACTACACTTCCACCATCATACCACGATAGGCACACCATAGTACCGCATTACCTTTTGCCCACCCTTGCACACCGCACCACCACCGACATCTTTGCACACCACTCCACCACCGACGATGGCAGGTGCTGGACATAATGGAGGCCACGCTGAACGTGTTGGCAGACTCCGTGCTGCATGAACAACCCCCTGTCAGGAGGAAGAAGTTGGAGCATTTGGTAAGGAGGGTGGCAGGGAGTTGTGAGGGGTGATGTCTGCACTTGCTTGGTGAGGAGGGTGGCAGGGAGTTGTGAGGGGTGATGCCTGCACTTGCTTGGTGAGGAGGGTGGCAGGGAGTTTGTGAGGGGTGATGTCTGCACTTGCTTGGTGAGGAGGTCTGGAGATGGTGTGACGTTTGGGTTGGTTGGGAGGGCTTAGAAGATGAACTGGTGCAGTTTAGGGCAAGTGGTGGAGGGAAGGGGTTTGGGGTGTGGATGGTGAATCGAGAGTTGTTGCACTGAAGGGATGGTCATTGGGGTACACAATGACTGGCAGATCACAGAACTGGTGCACCAGAGAGACGTTACCAGGATCCTCGTCAAGAACAAGGTTCGTCTGCTTGTGTTCGTTTTTGCGTGCAAGAACTCCTCCTGTCAGTTATTTCATCGTTCATCTGCACTTCGCATGCGTTCGCATGTCATTCACAATGCACCAATCCACCATGACCACCACCAATCCACCATGACCACCATCATGACCACCACCAATCCACCATGACCACCACCAATCCACCATGACCACCACCAATCCACCATGACCACCACCAATCCACCATGACCACCACCAATCCACCATGACCACCACCATGACCACCACCAATCCACCATGACCCCCACCATGACCACCACCAATCCACCATGACCCCCACCAATCCACCATGACCCCCACCATGACCACCACCAATCCACCATGACCACCACCAATCCACCATGACCCCCACCAATCCACCATGACCCCCACCATGACCACCACCAATCCACCATGACCCCCACCAATCCACCATGACCCCCACCATGACCACCACCAATCCACCATGACCACCACCAATCCACCATGACCCCCACCATGACCACCACCAATCCACCATGACCACCACCATGACCACCACCAATCCACCATGACCTCCATGACCACCACCAATCCACCATGACCACCACCAATCCACCATGACCCCCACCATGACCACCACCAATCCACCATGACCACCACCAATCCACCATGACCCCCACCATGACCACCACCAATCCACCATGACCACCACCAATCCACCATGACCACCACCAATCCACCATGACCCCCACCATGACCACCACCAATCCACCATGACCCCCACCATGACCACCACCAATCCACCATGACCACCACCATGACCACCACCAATCCACCATGACCACCACCAATCCACCATGACCACCACCATGACCACCACCAATCCACCATGACCACCACCAATCCACCATGACCACCATCATGACCACCACCAATCCACCATGACCACCATGACCACCACCAATCCACCATGACCACCACCAATCCACCATGACCACCACCAATCCACCATGACCACCACCAATCCACCATGACCCCCACCATGACCACCACCAATCCACCATGACCACCACCAATCCACCATGACCCCCACCAATCCATCATGACCACCACCAGGTCGCGTCTCCTCAGTCGTTCGAGTGGCTGGCTCAGATGCGCTTCTACTTCGACCCAAAGAACCAGGATGTGCTGCAGCAGTTGAGCATTCACATGGCGAATGCCAAGTTCAACTACGGCTTTGAGTACCTCGGTACGTGCTTGTGTGGTGTGCTTGTGTGGTGTGCTTGTGTGGTGTGCTTGTGGTGTGCTTGTGGTGTGCTTGTGTGGTGTGCTTGTGGTGTTCTTGTGGTGTGCTTGTGTGGTGTGCTTGTGTGGTGTGCTTGTGTGGTGTCCTTGTGGTGTGCTTGTGTGGTGTGCTTGTGTGGTGTGCATGTGTGGTGTGCTTGTAGTGTGCTTGTGTGGTGTGCTTGTGTGGTGTGCTTGTGTGGTGTGCTTGTGTGGTGTGCTTGTGTGGTGTGCTTGTGTGGTGTTCTTGTGGTGTGCATGTGTGGTGTGCTTGTGTGGTGTGCTTGTGTGGTGTGCTTGTGTGGTGTGCTTGTGGTGTGCTTGTGGTGTGCTTGTGTGGTGTGCTTGTGGTGTTCTTGTGGTGTGCTTGTGTGGTGTGCTTGTGTGGTGTGCTTGTGTGGTGTCCTTGTGGTGTGCTTGTGTGGTGTGCTTGTGTGGTGTGCATGTGTGGTGTGCTTGTAGTGTGCTTGTGTGGTGTGCTTGTGTGGTGTGCTTGTGGTGTGCTTGTGGTGTGCTTGTGGTGTGCTTGTGTGGTGTGCTTGTGGTGTGCTTGGGGCGTGCTTGTGTGGTGTGCTTGTGTGGTGTGCTTGTGTGGTGTCCTTGTGGTGTGCTTGTGTGGTGTGCTTGTGTGTTGTGCTTGTGTGGTGTGCATGTATGGTGTGCTTGTGGTGTGCTTGTGTGGTGTGCTTGTGTGGTGTGCTTGTGGTGTGCTTGTGGTGTGCTTGTGGTGTGCTTGTGGTGTGCTTGTGGTGTGCTTGTGTGGTGTTCTTGTGGTGTGCTCTTTGTTGTTGAGGTGGTAGTGATGTGGTGTGGTTGAGGTGGTAGTGATGTTGTGAGTTTGAGGTGGTAGTGATGTGGTGTGGTTGAGGTGGTAGTGATGTGGTGTGGTTGAGGTGGTAGTGATGTGGTGTGGTTGAGGTGGTAGTGATGTGGTGTGTTTGAGGTGGTAGTGATGTGGTGTGGTTGAGGTGGTAGTGATGTGGTGTGGTTGAGGTGGTAGTGATGTGGTGTGGTTGAGGCGGTAGTGATGTGGTGTGGTTGAGGTGGTAGTGATGTGGTGTGGTTGAGGTGGTAGTGATGTGGTGTGGTTGAGGTGGTAGTGATGTGGTGTGGTTGAGGGGGTAGTGATGTGGTGTGGTTGAGGTGGTAGTGATGTGGTGTGGTTGAGGTGGTAGTGATGTGGTGTGGTTGAGGTGGTAGTGATGTGGTGTGGTTGAGGTGGTAGCATGGTGGGATTAGAGTGGTGGTATTTTGGCGTGTTGTGGTTCAGAATGGGGAAGTGGGGGTGTGGATAGATCTCATCACCAATTTTATCATCATATTAACATCATACCAACATCATCATATTAACAGCATCATATTAACAGCATCATACCAACATCATCATATTAACAGCATCATATTAACAGCATCATACCAACATCATCATATTAACAGCATCATATTAACAGCATCATACCAACATCATCATATTAACAGCATCATATTAACATCATCATATTAACATCATACAAACAGCATCATACCAACATCATCATACCAACATCATCATCATCATCATCATCACGAACACAGGAGTGCAGGAGAAGCTGGTGCAGACTCCACTGACTGACCGCTGCTACCTCTCGATGACTCAGGCCCTCGAGGCCAGGCTCGGAGGATCGCCCTTCGGTTCGCTCAACACTCCTCTCACTTCTTGCGTGTGCATTTGATTGAACGCAGTAGTAAATATTCATTAATAATAATAATTTTGGGAAAAGTAAAAATAATATTGTTAATATTAATAATAAATAATAAAAAAAGAACAAATATCATATATTTGTTATTATTTTTAATATTATAATATTTATAAAGATAGTTGTAGAAAGAGTGTAGAATGCGTCTGCAGCGACGGCATTGCACCACCACCACCTCACAGGACCAGCAGGCACGGGCAAGACAGAGTCTGTCAAGTCTCTAGGCAACCAGTTGGGAAGGTTTGTACTGGTCTTCAACTGTGATGAGACCTTTGACTTCCAGGTGGGTGGTGAGGGTGGTGTGGTAGTGGTGGTGGTGGTGGTAGTGTGGTAGTGGTAATGATGGTGGTGGTGAGGTTAGTGTGGTAGTGGTAGTGGTAATGAGGGTGGTGAGGGTGGTGTGGTAGTGGTGGTAGTGTGGTAGTGGTGATGATGGTGGTGGTGAGGGTACTGTGGTAGTGGTAGTGGTGGTGGTGGTAGTAGTGAGGGTAGTGTGGTAGTGGGGGTAGTGGTGATGGTGGTGGTGAGGTTAGTGTGGTAGTGGTGGTGGTGGTAGTAGTGAGGGTAGTGTGGAAGTGGTAGTGGTGGTAGTGGTGAGGGTAGTGTGGTGGTGGTGGTGGTGGTAGTGAGGGTAGTGTGGTGGTGGTGGTAGTGGTGAGGGTAGTGTGGTGGTGGTGGAAATTATGAATGAGTGAAAGTTGTGTGATGGGTGGTTGATGAAGAGTTATAGTTTCAGGTCACAATATTTAAAAAGCATTATAAAATTAGCATTCGTTTAATTTCTATTGCTTATTCTCTATCCACCGTCTCCACTCCAACACTGACACAATCTCCACACCTCCACTTCTTCTTTACACCACACCACACCACCACCCTCACGTGACAGGCGATGGGCAGGATCTTCGTGGGGCTGTGCCAGGTGGGGGCATGGGGCTGCTTCGACGAGTTCAACCGTCTGGAGGAGCGCATGTTGTCGGCAGTGTCGCAGCAGATCCAGACCATCCAGGAGGCCCTCAAGGAGAACGCCTCTGCTGCCAAGGGAGGTTCGTGCAGGGGTGGAGGCAGAGGTGGTTGGTGGAGTGGTGGAGGTGGTTGGTGGAGGTGGTTGGTGGAGTGGTGGGGGTGGTTGAGGCAGAGGTGGTTGGTGGAGGTGGTTGGTGGAGTGGTGGAGGTGGTTGGTCTGATTATTATGAGGGGCACACTGGGTAGCTTGATGGCATGGTCAATACAATAAAATGATGAATGTTATTAAGGTGGCGTGAAACCGAAAGAGTTTCAAGACCGTGATCTTCACTTGTTTCTTTGTCATCATTCCTAATAAGTATTCAGATGCATTCCAATGAACTGGCAGTCACCACCAAGACACAACCACCACCAAGACACAACCACCACCATGACACAACCACCACCAAAACACAACCACCATCAACACACAACCACCACCAACACACAACCACCACCAACACACAACCACCACCAACACACAACTACCACCAACATACAACCTCCATCAACATACAATCTCCACCAACACCCAACAACCACCACCAACACACAACTACCACCAACACACAACCACCACCAACATACAACCTCTACCAACACCCAACAACCACCACCAACACACAACTACCACCAACACACAACCACCACCACACACAACCACCACCAACACACAACCACCACCAACAACCACCACCAACACACAACCACCACCAACACACAACCACCACCAACACACAACCACCACCAACATACAACCTCCACCAACACCCAACAACCACCACCAACACACAACTACCACCAACACACAACCACTACCAACACCCAACAACCACCACCAACACACAACCACCACCACACACAACCACCACCAACACACAACCACCACCAACAACCACCACCAACACACAACCACCACCAACACACAACCACCACCAACACACAACCACCACCAACACACAACTACCACCAACACACAACCACTACCAACACCCAACAACCACCACCAACACACAACCACCACCAACACACAACCACCATCAACACACAACCACCACCAACACACAACCACCACCAACACACAACCACCACCAACACACAACTACCACCAACATACAACCTCCACCAACATACAATCTCCACCAACACCCAACAACCACCACCAACACACAACTACCACCAACACACAACCACTACCAACACCCAACAACCACCACCAACACACAGCCACCACCAACACACAACCACCACCAACACAACCAACACACAACCACCACCAACACAACCACCACCAACACACAACCACCACCAACACACAACCACCACCAACACACAACCACCACCAACACACAGCCACCACCAACACACAACCACCACCAACACACAACCACCACCAAGACACAACCACCACCACACAGCGACTCAGATCCAGGTGGAGTTGGTGGGCAAGCAGGTGAAGGTGAACAGCGACATGGCGATCTTCATCACCATGAACCCGGGCTACGCTGGCAGGTCGAATCTGCCTGACAACCTCAAGAAGCTCTTCAGGAGTCTCGCCATGACGATGCCTGACCGCCAACTCATCTCGCAGGTGTCCTTGTTGTCCTTGCTGTCCTTGTCCTTGCTGTCCTTGCTGCTGCCTATATATGATGCCATGGTCATCAGCATAATCATCATCGCTATCATCATCTTCAACATCATCATCGCTATCATCATCTTCAACATCATCATTATTCCCATCATCTTCAACATCATCATTATTCCCATCATCTTCAACATCATCATTATTCCCATCATCTTCAACATCATCATTATTGCCATCATCTTCAACATCATCATTATTCCCATCATCTTCAACATCATCATTATTCCCATCATCTTCAACATCATCATTATTCCCATCATCTCCAACATCATCATTATTCCCATCATCTTCAACATCATCATTATTCCCATCATCTTCAACATCATCATTATTGCCATCATCTTCAACATCATCATTATTGCCATCATCTTCAACATCATCATTATTGCCATCATCTTCAACATCATCATTATTCCCATCATCTTCAGCATCATCATTATTCCCATCATCTTCAACATCATCATTATTCCCATCATCTTCAACATCATCATTATTGCCATCATCTTCAACATCATCATTATTCCCATCATCTTCAACATCATCATTATTCCCATCATCTTCAACATCATCATTATTGCCATCATCTTCAACATCATCATTATTGCCATCATCTTCAACATCATCATTATTGCCATCATCTTCAACATCATCATTATTCCCATCATCTTCAGCATCATCATTATTCCCATCATCTTCAACATCATCATTATTGCCATCATCTTCAACATCATCATTATTCCCATCATCTTCAACATCATCATTATTGCCATCATCTTCAACATCATCATTATTGCCATCATCTTCAACATCATCATTATTGCCATCATCTTCAACATCATCATTATTCCCATCATCTTCAGCATCATCATTATTGCCATCATCTCCAACATCATCATTATTGCCATCATCTTCAACATCATCATTATTCCCATCATCTTCAGCATCATCATTATTCCCATCATCTTCAACATCATCATTATTCCCATCATCTTCAACATCATCATTATTCCCATCATCTTCAACATCATCATTATTGCCATCATCTTCAACATCATCATTATTGCCATCATCTTCAACATCATCATTATTGCCATCATCTCCAACATCATCATTATTCCCATCATCTTCAACATCATCATTATTGCCATCATCTTCAACATCATCATTATTCCCATCATCTTCAACATCATCATTATTGCCATCATCTTCAACATCATCATTATTCCCATCATCTTCAGCATCATCATTATTGCCATCATCTTCAACATCATCATTATTGCCATCATCTTCAACATCATCATTATTGCCATCATCTTCAACATCATCATTATTGCCATCATCTTCAGCATCATCATTATTGCCATCATCTTCAACATCATCATTATTCCCATCATCTTCAGCATCATCATTATTGCCATCATCTCCAACATCATCATTATTCCCATCATCTTCAACATCATCATTATTGCCATCATCTTCAACATCATCATTATTGCCATCATCTTCAACATCATCATTATTCCCATCATCTTCAACATCATCATTATTGCCATCATCTTCAACATCATCATTATTCCCATCATCTTCAGCATCATCATTATTGCCATCATCTTCAACATCATCATTATTGCCATCATCTCCAACATCATCATTATTCCCATCATCTTCAACATCATCATTATTGCCATCATCTTCAGCATCATCATTATTGCCATCATCTTCAGCATCATCATTATTGCCATCATCTTCAGCATCATCATTATTGCCATCATCTTCAGCATCATCATTATTCCCATCATCTTCAACATCATCATTATTCCCATCATCTTCAACATCATCATTATTCCCATCATCTTCAGCATCATCATTATTGCCATCATCTTCAGCATCATCATTATTCCCATCATCTTCAACATCATCATTATTCCCATCATCTTCAGCATCATCATCATCACCATCATCTTCAACATCATCATCATCACCACAATTGCCAGGTGATGTTGTACTCACAAGGGTTTAGGACAGCTGAGAAGTTGGCGGACAAGATCGTGCCATTCTTCAAGTGTGTCCTTCATTCCACATCACTGCAACCACTAATACACTAATAACAACTACCTCCAACTCCATTACTGCAGCAACCGCATTTGTTTTCAACCACATTGTAGCAACCACTACTACTTTCTTTCCCACTCCACAACCACTACTGACACCACTAAAACTTGCAACTGCCACTCCACCATACAATTACCACACGATGTAGTCCAAGTCATAAATTCATCACACCACTACATCACCGCCAACACACTGCACCATCTCACACCACTACACCACGCCAACACACTGCACCATCTCACACCACTACATCACCGCCAACACACTGCACCATCTCACACCACTACATCACGCCAACACACTGCACCATCTCACACCACTACATCACGCCAACACACTGCACCATCTCACACCACTACATCACGCCAACACACTGCACCATCTCACACCACTACATCACGCCATCACACTGCACCATCTCACGCCACTACATCACCGCCAACACACTGCACCATCTCACACCACTGCTCAACCATTCGAACGCCATGCCACCACTACTCTAAAACACACCACCACTACACCACACCATACAACCACTTCACCACATACACAAACAAAACATACTCATACAACATATACAACACTACACCACTATACACATACAACACACCATCATTAAACCACACCACATAAAAGACATACAACACACCACATAAAAGACATACAACACACCACATAAAAGACATACAACACACCACATAAAAGACATACAACACACCACATAAAAGACATACAACACACCACATAAAAGACATACAACACACCACATAAAAGACATACAACACACCACATAAAAGACATACAACACACCACATAAAAGACATACAACACACCACATAAAAGACATACAACACACCACATAAGAGACATACAACACACCACATAAAAGACATACAACACACCACATAAAAGACATACAACACACCACATAAAAGACATACAACACACCACATAAAAGACATACAACACACCACATAAAAGACATACAACACACCACATAAAAGACATACAACACACCACATAAAAGACATACAACACACCACATAAGAGACATACAACACACCACATAAAAGACATACAACACACCACATAAAAGACATACAACACAACACATAAAAGACATACAACACACCACCATACACATACGACACAGCACCACCAAACCACACCATACACATACAACCGTACACCACCTCGACGACAGACTGTGTTTCGAGCAGCTGTCGCCGCAGTCGCACTACGACTTTGGCCTGAGGGCGTTGAAGAGTGTGCTGGTGAGTGCAGGCAACGTGAAGAGGGAGCGCATCATGAAGATCAAGCAGGACTTGCAGGCCAGGAATGAGGAGATCAACGAGTCTGTCATCGCCACTGAGTTGCCCGAGCAGGAGGTGAGTGCTGTCGCTTTGGTGGTGGGTGTGCTGGGGTAGTCGCTGTGGTGCTGTTAGATGTGGTGGTGCTGATAGATGTGGGTGTGCTGTTAGTCGTGGTGGTGCTGTTAGTCGTGGTGGTGCTGTTAGATGTGGGTGTGCTGTTAGATGTGGGTGTGCTGTTAGTCGTGGTGGTGCTGTTAGATGTGGTGGTGCTGTTAGATGTGGATGTGCTGTTAGTCGTGGTGGTGTTAGATGTGGGTGTGCTGTTAGATGTGGTGGTGCTGGGGTAGTCGCTGTGGTGATGGATGTGGTTGTGGTGGTAAGAGGGTGCTTGTTAAAAAGTGGTGATGAGGACCGCGGAAAAATTACTTCTATTCACACACACATATATATACACACGCACACAAACACACATATACACACACATGCACACACACACACACAGATTCTGATACAGAGCATAATGGAGACGATGGTTCCGAAGCTGGTGGCGGAGGACATTCCGCTGCTGTACAGCCTCTTGTCGGATGTCTTCCCTGGCGTGAACTACTCCCAGGCTGAGATGACCAGGCTCAAGGAGGAGTTGAGGAAGGTGAGTCAGTTGGTGCTTGGTGGTCAATTGAGGCTGTGCTGAGTTGGTGCTTGGTGGTCAATTGAGGCTGTGCTGAGTTGGTGCTTGGTGCTCAATGGAGGCTGTGCTGAGTTGGAGCTTGGTGGTCAATGGAGGCTGTGCTGAGTTGGTGCTTGGTGGTCAATTGAGGCTGTGCTGAGTTAGTGCTTGGTGCTCAATGGAGGCTGTGCTGAGTTGGAGCTTGGTGGTCAATTGAGGCTGTGCTGAGTTGGAGCTTGGTGGTCAATGGGGGCTGTGCTGAGTTGGAGCTTGGTGGTCAATGGAGGCTGTGCTGAGTTGGAGCTTGGTGGTCAATCGAGGCTGTGCTGAGTTGGAGCTTGGTGGTCAATTGGGGCTGTGCTGAGTTGGAGCTTGGGTTACTGCTTGGAGTTTGGAGTATATTGTAGTTTCATGTCAATCTGGTGAGACTTCCTCATACGTTGTTCGATGACATTCGTGCAGGTGTGTGACGAGTCGTTCCTGCTGTACGGAGGACCGGAGGGCGAGGAGGGGGCGGGCTGCAAGTGGATGGAAAAGGTCAAGTTCCTTTATCGACCACATTTTAACCATTCTTAACATTTCTCTGGTCTTTTGACCACCCTAAACATTTTCAACCCTTCTCGTACCATCCATTACACATCCTCCACTTTATCCATCCCTCCATCACTCCATCAACACCAGGTGCTGCAACTCTACCAAATCACGAACATCCACCACGGCCTCATGATGGTGGGTCCGAGTGGCAGCGGCAAGAGCACCGCTTGGAATGTCCTCTTGAAGGCGCTCGAAAGGATTGAGGGAGTTGAAGGAGTCTCTCACGTGATCGACCCCAAGGTGATGATGATGATGAGGAGGACGGTGATGATGATGATGATGACGGTGACGAGGGTGCTGAATAAGGTGATCAGTTACATTGACGATCATCATCATCATTGCTCCTCCTCCTCCTGCTTAGTCGATTTCGAAGGACGCCCTGTACGGCAGCATGGACCCGAACACCAGGGAGTGGACTGATGGACTCTTCACTCACATCCTCAGGAAGTCAGTCCGTGTGTTTTATATGCATACCACATGTGTGTTTAAGGCGGACCACATGTGTATTTAAGGCGGACCACATGTGTATTTAAGGCGTACCACATGTGTATTTAAGGCGGACCACATGTGTATTTAAGGCGTACCACATGTGTATTTAAGGCGGACCACATGTGTATTTAAGGCGTACCACATGTCTTCAGCAGCCATTCATCACCAGTGACACCTCTTTCAACACTGCGCCAACACAGGATCATCGACAACGTGAGGGGCGAGTCAGGCAAGCGGCAGTGGATCATCTTCGATGGCGACGTCGACCCGGAGTGGGTGGAGAACCTCAATTCCGTTCTCGACGACAACAAACTTCTCACCCTGCCCAACGGAGAACGACTTGCCATTCCCCCTAACGTACTGCTCATGATGATGATGCTGATAATGATGATGATGGTTTTAATGATCGAGAATGCTATAGTGCCTTGGAGATCTGTAGTTTACATTTATTCTCAAATGATTCAGCGTAATAATAGGCCAAAAACCAACACACGCTCTAACCACCACCACCACCTCTGCCTCCAAGAACCTCCCACAACCACCATTACGAACAACTGCAGGTGAGGATTATGTTCGAAGTGCAGGACCTCAAGTACGCCACACTGGCGACGGTCAGTCGGTGCGGCATGGTGTGGTTCAGCGAGGACGTCCTCTCGGTCGAGATGGTCTTCGAGAACTACCTCAGGAGGTGTCTCCTGCCTCCCATTGAGGACTCTATCCATTGATTGAAATTATTCGAACTTGTGCATATACAATGTCTGTCTTCTCACTTTATTTTGCATCCTCCCCATCTCACCACCCTTCCATCTCACAACCCTTCCATCTCACCATCCTTCTATCTCACCACCCTTCCATCTCACCACCCTTCCATCTCACCTCCCTTCCATCTCACCACCCTTCCATCTCACCACCCTTCCATCTCACCACCCTTCCATCTCACCACCCTTCCATCTCACCTCCCTTCCATCTCACCACCCTTCCATCTCACCACCCTTCCATCTCACCACCCTTCCATCTCACCACCCTTCCATCTCACCTCCCTTCCATCTCACCACCCTTCCATCTCACCACCCTTCCATCTCACCACCCTTCCATCTCACCACCCTTCCATCTCACAACCCTTCCATCTCACCTCCCTTCCATCTCACCACCCTTCCATCTCACCACCCTCCCATCTCACCACCCTTCCATCTCACCACCCTTCCATCTCACCACCCTTCCATCTCACCACCCTTCCATCTCACCACCCTTCCATCTCACCAGCCTTCCATCTCACCACCCTTCCATCTCACCACCCTTCCATCTCACCACCCTTCCATCTCACCACCCTTCCATCTCACCACCCTTCCATCTCACCACCCTTCCATCTCACCACCCTTCCATCTCACCACCCTTCCATCTCACCACCCTTCCATCTCACCACCCTTCCATCTCACAACCCTTCCATCTCACCACCCTTCCATCTCACCACCCTTCCATCTCACCGCCCTTCCATCTCACCACCCTTCCATCTCACCACCCTTCCATCTCACCACCCTTCCATCTCACCACCCTTCCATCTCACCACCCTTCCATCTCACCACCCTCCCATCTCACCACCCTTCCATCTCACCACCCTTCCATCTCACCACCCTTCCATCTCACCACCCTTCCATCTCACCACCCTTCCATCTCACCACCCTTCCATCTCACAACCCTTCCATCTCACCATCCTTCCATCTCACCACCCTTCCATCTCACCACCCTTCCATCTCACCACCCTTCCATCTCACCACCCTCCCATCTCACCACCCTTCCATCTCACCACCCTTCCATCTCACCACCCTTCCATCTCACCACCCTTCCATCTCACCACCCTTCCATCTACCACCCTTCCATCTCACAACCCTTCCATCTCACCATCCTTCCATCTCACCACCCTTCCATCTCACCACCCTTCCATCTCACCACCCTTCCATCTCACAACCCTTCCATCTCACCATCCTTCCATCTCACCACCCTTCCATCTCACCACCCTTCCATCTCACCACCCTTCCATCTCACCACCCTTCCATCTCACCACCCTCCCATCTCACCACCCTTCCATCTCACCACCCTTCCATCTCACCACCCTTCCATCTCACCACCCTTCCATCTCACCACCCTTCCATCTCACCACCTTCCCATCTCACCACCTTCCCATCTCACCACCCTTCCATCTCACCACCCTTCCATCTCACCACCCTTCCATCGCACCACCCTTCCATCTCACCACCCTTCCATCTCACCACCCTTCCATCTCACCACCCTTCCATCTCACCACCCTTCCATCTCACCACCCTTCCATCTCACAACCCTTCCATCTCACCACCCTTCCATCTCACAACCCTTCCATCTCACCACCCTTCCACCTCACCACTCTTCCATCTCACCACCCTTCCATCTCACCACCCTTCCATCTCACCACCCTTCCATCTCACCACCCTTCCATCTCACCACCCTTCCATCTCACCACCCTTCCATCTCACCTCCCTTCCATCTCACCACCCTTCCATCTCACCACCCTTCCATCTCACCACCCTTCCATCTCACCACCCTTCCATCTCACCTCCCTTCCATCTCACCACCCTTCCATCTCACCACCCTCCCATCTCACCACCCTTCCATCTCACCACCCTTCCATCTCACCACCCTTCCATCTCACTACCCTCCCATCTCACCACCCTTCCATCTCACCACCCTTCCATCTCACCACCATCCCATCTCACCACCCTTCCATCTCACCACCCTTCCATCTCACCACCCTTCCATCTCACCACCCTTCCATCTCACCACCCTTCCATCTCACCACCCTTCCATCTCACCACCCTTCCATCTCACCACCTTCCCATCACACCACCCTTCCATCTCACCACCTTACCATCTCACCACCCTTCCATCTCACCACCCTTCCATCTCACCACCCTTCCATCTCACCACCCTTCCATCTCACCACCCTTCCATCTCACCACCCTCCCATCTCACCACCCTTCAATCTCACCACCTTACCATCTCACCACCCTCCCATCTCACCACCCTTCAATCTCACCACCCTTCCATCTCACCACCCTTCCATCTCACCACCCTTCCATCTCACCACCTTACCATCTCACCACCCTTCCATCTCACCACCCTTCCATCTCACCACCTTACCATCTCACCACCCTTCCATCTCACCACCCTCCCGTCTCACCACCCTTCCATCTCACCACCCTTCCATCTCACCACCCTTCCATCTCACCACCCTTCCATCTCACCACCCTCCCATCTCACCACCCTTCCACTGGCAGACTGCGCACAGTGCCACTGGACGAGGGTGAGGAGGAGCACAAGGCACCCAGTGCAGTCAAGCCACAGGAGGCTGGCCAGAACGCCCCCAACGAGGCTGAGATCTCGCAGTCACTCAATGTTAGAGAGTCAATGAATTGCCTGCTTGTGCAAATAGATCGACTTGTGAATTACTTGAAATAAAATAGTCGAATTAAATCCCACCTGAGCAATAATCCAACTTCCTCTTCCTCCTTGCGTGCAAAGATCCAACGCGACTGCGCCAACGTGCTGCAGCCGTACTTCCAGCCGAACGAGCTGGTCAGTCAGTGTCTCGAGTTCGGCAAGGGCCTCGAGCACATCATGGACTACACCAAGTGCGTGTTGTGGTGCTTGTGGTGCTTGTGGTGCTTATGGCGTGCTTGTGGTGCTTGTGGCGTGCTCGGGAGAGGAGCCAGGAGATCAAATGTCGCTCTTGCACTACCGCAGACTGAGGTCTCTGGGCACTCTCTTCTGCATGATGAACCAGGTGATCAGGAACCTGGTCACCTACAACCAGAACCACCCTGACTTCCCCATACAGGTGCCTCTTCATTTTTGTTATTATTATTATTATTATCATTACTATTATCATTAATATGCTTCTTTTGCATACTCCTACTAGTTCCTAGCTGAGCAGTCTTATACAATACAATACAACGATGAATATCAATGAAACAGCAAGACCAGTTGGAGAGGTACACGAGCAAGTCCCTGGTGAACGCGCTCCTCTGGTCGATCGCTGGAGACGGCAGACTGAAGATCCGTCTGGAGTTGTGTGACTTCGTCAGAGGCATCACCACCATCCCCCTGCCTCCCTCCTCCTCCCCCATCATCGACTTCGAGGTGCCTTTGCATACATCGTACATCCTACATACATACATACATACATACATACATACATACATACATACATACATACATACATACCTACATACATACATACATACATACATACATACATACATACATACATACATACATACGTACATACTACATACATACATACATACACACATACATACATACATACATACATACATACATACATACACACATACACACATACATACATACATACATACATACATACATACATACATACATACACACATACATACATACATACATACATACATACATACATACATACATACATACATACATACATACATACATACTAGAGGTCGGACATGGACGATTTTTCATTCCCGGTCCCGTCCCGTTCAGAAGAGGATGAATTTTACAAATATTCACAATTACTCTCCACCAAAATTAAAGATTATAAAGATGTTTTATTTTATTGGAGTAAAATGAACAGTTTTCCAATACTAAAACAAGTAGCCAAAATTTGTTTAGTAAACCTGCAAGTATATTCCCTGTGAACGGAATTTTTCAACATGTGATCGTTTGACTTCAGACCCAAAATCATCTAATTTGAAAGCAATAAAAACTTGATTGAATCACTCAAAAACAATGACTTACTTCAATACTTTCATTTCAATAAATATTTTAAAATTAAATCGTGTTTTTTTATTTTTTTTAAAGAAATATTTTTTAACTTTAAATAATAATTTTTTTAATGTTAGGACTAGCAAGTTTGGGACCAGCGAAAACGGCAGCGAAAATAAATAAATAAATTTTTTGGGGAATGGGTCGGGACCGGAAATCGAGTTGCGGGAACAGAACGGGACGGGAGAAAATTACAGGAGCGGGACGGGACGGGAATGAAAAATCGTCCATGCCCGACCTCTAATACACATACATACATACACACACAGGTGTCTTTGGAGGGAGAGTGGGTGCCATGGACCAATAAAGTGCCGCAAGTTGAAGTGGAAACTCACAAGGTGATGATGACGATGACGATGACGTGGAAAACGATGATGATGATGATGATTATAAAAGTTAGCCATATGGGGAATATCATCAGCAACGTTATGAAACACTCGGCAGGTGGCCTCTCCTGACGTGGTGATTCCGACGATAGACACAGTGCGGCACGAGGCGCTGCTGTCCGCCTGGTTGTACGAGCACAAGCCCATGGTTTTGTGCGGGCCACCAGGCTCTGGCAAGACGATGACTCTCTTCTCTGCCCTGCGTGCCATGCCCGAGTTGGAGGTGGTTGGTCTTAACTTCTCAAGCGCCACCACCCCGGAACTCATGCTGAAGACCTTCGATCACTACTGCGAGTACCGCAAGACGCCGAATGGCTTGGTGTTGTCGCCGCTGCAGCTGAACAAGTGGCTGGTGCTCTTCTGCGACGAGATCAACCTGCCTGACATGGACAAATATGGTTCGTGCCTGCTTGATTGTGCTGGAAGTTGGCAGTTGTATGTTGCTGATGGCTTGGGTGGCTGTGATATTAGGGTTCTGCATTTGACAGTCTCGCCACCACCCTCGTCAACCACACAGGCACTCAGAGAATCATATCGTTCCTGAGACAGATGGTTGAGCATGGAGGCTTCTACAGGGCGAGCGACCAGGCCTGGGTGAAGTTTGAGCGCATCCAGTTCGTGGGAGCATGCAACCCTCCCACCGACCCTGGCAGGAAGCCCCTCTCTCACAGGTCTGCTCCTCTCGCCAGCCCTCTTGACTCCCTCATTCACTCCATCCCTTCTCTACCGCAGGTTCTTGCGACACGTGCCAGTGGTGTACGTCGACTACCCGGGCAAGGTGTCCCTCTGCCAGATCTACGGCACCTTCAACAGGGCCATGCTGCGTCTCATCCCCTCGCTCAAGACCTACGCTGAACCACTCACTAACGCCATGGTGGAACTCTACCTCCTTTCGCAGGTTGATCCAGTGTGGGAGGCTTTGTGCTTCAGAAGTTATTTTTATTGGATTGATCATCTTTTTTTATGCACTATTTTCTCCACCATTCCATCCATCACTTATTCCTCCACCATTCCATCCACCACTCCTTCCACCACTCCTTCCACCATTCCATCCACCACTCCTTCTTCCAACATTCCATCCACCACTTATTCCTCCACCATTCCATCCACCACTCCTTCTTCCAACACTCCACCACATCACTTCATCCTTCAACTACTTCACCACATCACTTTATCCCACCCATCCACCATTCACCCACCACGACGACACAGACGAGGTTCACTCACGACATGCAGCCTCACTACATCTACTCCCCTCGCGAGATGACCAGGTGGGTGAGGGGCATTTGCGAGGCCTTGAAGCCCCTCGAGTGTCTGCCCGTCGAGGGACTCGTCAGGATGTGGGCGCATGAGGCTCTCAGGCTCTTCCAGGACAGGTGCGTGCCTAGGGGGGCTGTTGCAGGGATGGAGGTAGGGGTGGTGATAGTGGGCGTAGTGCTTGTGGTGGCTATGTTAGTCGTTGTGGTGGTGGTTGTGGTGTTCGTGGTAGTGGTGGTGGTAGGGGTGGTGGTGGTGGTGGGGTGGTGGTGGTAGTTGACCTCTTGTTTGGGCAAAGAATTTAAAGGTTTTGTTGTTTGTTGACGTTTCATTGCATTTATATGGAATCACGCACTACATCATCATCGCCACTTCACCATGCCATGCCGTCATCGCCACTTCACCATGCCATGCCGTCATCGCCACTTCACCATGCCATGCCGTCATCGCCACTTCACCATGCCATGCCGTCATCGCCACTTCACCATGCCATGCCGTCATCGCCACTTCACCATGCCACGCCATCATCACCATGAAGGCTGATTGAGGACGAGGAGAGGCAGTGGACCAATGAGCACATCGACTCGATCGCCCTTAAGCACTTCCCCAACATCAACAAGTCTTCCATCACTCTCTCATCCCTCCATTCCTCCATCACTCTCTCATTCCTCCATTCCTCCATCACTCTCTCATCCATCCATTCCTCCATCACTCTCTCATCCCTCCATTCCTCCATCACTCTCTCATTCCTTTATTTGTCCATCAGCTTCACTTCCTTTCATCCATCCAACCATCATTCCTCTCCCCATAATCAATGATTAGTTCTTTCTCTCTTCCACACCATATCTCCTCCACACCATCTCTTCTTCACACCACCCATCCTCCACACCGTATCTCGTATCCACTCCACAGGGAGACGGCACTGAAGAGACCAATCCTGTACAGCAACTGGCTGTCGAAGGACTACATGCCAGTGGGGCAGGAGGAACTCAGAGAGCATGTCAAGGCCAGGCTCAAGGTCACTCGCTTGCTCCCTAATGAATATTCATTTTATCATTCGCTCATCATTCATCCCAAATTCTGTCTATCCATCCATTTCCCGTGCACTTACTACACACACACACACACACACACACACACACACACACACACACACACACACACACACACACACACACACACAACACACACACACACACACACACACACACAAACACACACAAACACACACACACACACACACACACACACACACACACACACACAAACACACACACACACACACACACACACACAGGTCTTCTACGAAGAAGAACTAGACGTGCCTCTGGTGCTCTTCGACGAAGTGCTTGACCACGTCTTGAGGATCGACCGCATCTTCAGACAACCGCAGGGCCACCTGCTCCTCATCGGCGTCAGTGGCTCTGGCAAGACGACTCTCTCCCGCTTCGTGGCGTGGATGAACGGCTTGAGCATCTTCCAGGTGAAGGTGCACAACAAGTACACAGCTGAGGACTTCGACGAGGACCTCAGGCACTGTCTCAGACGCTCTGGATGCAGGGTTCGTCTTCGTTGTAATCATGTAGTACCGCGCTGATGAAATTCTCGGATTGACAGTACTTGTTGATAACTTGTTGATGCACAAACTAACAGCACTCAGCACACCACACAGGGCGACAAGATCTGCTTCATCATGGACGAGTCGAACGTGCTCGACTCGAGCTTCCTGGAGCGCATGAACACGCTGCTGGCGAATGGAGAAGTCCCAGGTCTCTTCGAGGGAGACGAGATGACCACGCTGATGACGCAGTGCAAGGAGGGCGCCCAGAAGGAGGGTCTCATGATCGACACGCAAGAAGAACTCTACAAGTGGTTCACGCAGCAGGTGCTCATCATCATCACGATTGTTTACTTTCTATAAGATTACTTCTTTTAATACTCCTACATATATTCTAATACTACTGATGCTACTACTACTACGACAACAACTACTACTACTACTACTTCTACTACTACTACTACTACTACTACTACTACTACTACTACCACCACTACTACTACTACTACTACTACTACTACCACCACTACTACTACTACTACTACTAATTATAATACTTATTTCGAGCTGTTCCATTGTTATCTTATTAAATCTAATTTTCTTTACACTCTCCAGGTGATGTACAACTTGCACGTAGTCTTCACGATGAACCCTTCTGCAGAGGGCCTCAAGGACAGGGCATCCACCTCTCCTGCCCTCTTCAACAGGTGGCTGCGTGGGTGCTGCTGGTGTAGTGGTGAGAGGAGGAGGGGGGGGGGGCTGGTGTAGTGGTGAGAGGAGGGGGGAGGGGGGCTGGTGTGGTGGTGAGAGGAGGAGGAGGGCTGGTGTAGTGGTGAGAGGAGGAGGAGGGGGGCTGGTGTGGTGGTGAGAGGAGGGGGGGGGGGAGGCTGGTGTGGTGGTGAGAGGAGGAGGGGGGAGGCTGGTGTAGTGGTGAGAGGAGGGGGGAGGCTGGTGTGGTGGTGAGAGGAGGAGGGGGAGGCTGGTGTGGTGGTGAGAGGAGGAGGAGGGCTGGTGTGGTGGTGAGAGGAGGAGGAGGGGGGCTGGTGTGGTGGTGAGAGGAGGAGGAGGGCTGGTGTGGTGGTGAGAGGAGGAGGGGGGAGGCTGGTGTGGTGGTGAGAGGAGGAGAAGGGGGGCTGGTGTAGTGGTGAGAGGAGGGGGGAGGCTGGTGTGGTGGTGAGAGGAGGAAGGGGAGGCTGGTGTGGTGGTGAGAGGAGGAGGAGGGCTGGTGTGGTGGTGAGAGGAGGAGGAGGGGGGCTGGTGTGGTGGTGAGAGGAGGAGGAGGGCTGGTGTGGTGGTGAGAGGAGGAGGAGGGGGGCTGGTGTGGTGGTGAGAGGAGGAGGAGGGCTGGTGTGGTGGTGAGAGGAGGAGGAGGGGGGCTGGTGTGGTGGTGAGAGGAGGGGGGGGGAGGCTGGTGTGGTGGTGAGAGGAGGAGGGGGGAGGCTGGTGTGGTGGTGAGAGGAGGAGGAGGGCTGGTGTGGTGGTGAGAGGAGGAGGAGGGGGGCTGGTGTGGTGATGAGAGGAGGGGGGGGGAGGCTGGTGTGGTGGTGAGAGGAGGAGGGGGGAGGCTGGTGTGGTGGTGAGAGGAGGAGGGGGGAGGCTGGTGTGGTGGTGAGAGGAGGAGGGGGGAGTCTGGTGTAGTGGTGAGAGGAGGAGGGCGGAGGCTGGTGTGGGGATGAGAGGAGGGGGGAGGCTGGTGTGGTGGTGAGAGGAGGAGGGGGGAGGCTGGTGTGGGGATGAGAGGAGGGGGGAGGCTGGTGTGGTGGTGAGAGGAGGAGGAGGGGGGCTGGTGTGGTGGTGAGAGGAGGAGGGGGGCTGGTGTTGTGGTGAGAGGAGGAGAGGAATGCAGGAAAGTGGGGAAGAGACATTTAAAATATGTTTTCGGATTTTTGCAACTCACGCAAAGCTACAGTCCTCTCACTCGCTCATGTTCAGATGCGTGTTGAACTGGTTCGGAGACTGGAGCAACACCGCCTACTACCAGGTCGGCAAGGAGTTCACCAACAAGATCGACCTCGAAAAGCCCTCAGTCAGTTGCTTCACCGCCTTCGATCATGCAACATTCCTCCATACCACCACTAAACATGATCATCTTGAATGAATAATTTATCCCCTCGAGTGTACCAAACCCACCTTTCACCTCTTGCCACAGTACGTCATCCCACAAAACGTGGTGGGTCTGCCAGAGAACATTTCCTCGCCTACGACGCACAGGGAGGCGGTGATTTCGACGATGGTGTTTGTGCACCAAAGTCTGCACCAGGCGAACCAGAGGGTTGCCAAGAGGGGCAACCGCACCATGGCGATCACTCCCAGACACTACCTCGACTTCATCCACCACTATGTGCGTTCGTGTGCTGCCGTGCCTTCTCTACTTTTCTCGATACTTTCGACAATTTCATTAATGCACCCATCCCTTCATCCATCTTCCCTGCATCTCATCTCCTCATTTTCCACCCAAACATACTTATTCTAGTATACGCACCCATCCATGCACAAGCACACACAAACACACACACACAAACACACACACACACACGCACGCACGCACACAAACAAACAGACACTTAACGACAGGTGAAGTTGTACAGTGAGAAGCGATCGGACCTGGAGGAGCAGCAACTGCACTTGAACATCGGCCTGCAGAAGATCAGGGAGACGGTGGAGCAGGTTGAGGAGTTGCAGAAGAGTCTCTCAGTCAAGCGCAACGAGTTGGAGGAGAAGAACAACCTGGCGAACAACAAGCTCAAGCAGATGGTTCGTGAGGGTGCCGTGCTGGTGGTCTGGGCAAGCAAGCAGTAAAAGTACAACTAACAACAACAACAGCAACAACTGCAACAACTGCAACAATGACCACACAGGTGAAGGACCAGCAGGAGGCGGAGCGCAAGAAGCAGGCTTCGATGGAGATCCAGGGAGCGCTCGAGAAGCAGACCGAGGTGATCCGAGTCAAGAGGGACTCTGTCATGCATGACCTCTCCAAGGTCGAGCCCGCTGTCCAGGAGGCTCAACAAGGTGTGTGGCGTTGTTGTGGCATCGTTGTTGTGGCATCGTTGTTGTGGCATCGTTGTTGTGGCGTTGTTGTTGTGGCATCGTTGTTGTGGCGTTGTTGTGGCGTCGTTGTGGCGTCGTTGTTGTGGCATCGTTGTTGTGGCATCGTTGTTGTGGCGTTGTTGTGGCGTTGTTGTGGCATCGTTGTTGTGGCGTTGTTGTGGCATCGTTGTTGTGGCGTTGTTGTGGCGTTGTTGTGGCGTTGTTGTGGTGTTGTTGTGGCGTCGTTGTGGCGTTGTTGTGGTGTTGTTGTGGCATCGTCGTTGTGGTGTTGTTGTGGCGTTGTTGTGGCGTTGTTGTGGCATCGTTGTTGTGGCGTTGTTGTGGCGTTGTTGTGGCGTTGTTGTGGCGTCGTTGTTGTGGCGTTGTTGTGGCGTTGTTGTGGCGTTGTTGTGGTGTTGTTGTGGCGTCGTTGTGGCGTTGTTGTGGTGTTGTTGTGGCATCGTTGTTGTGGCGTTGTTGTGGCGTTGTTGTGGCGTTGTTGTGGCGTCGTTGTGGTGTTGTTGTGGCGTTGTTGTGGCGTTGTTGTGGCATCGTTGTTGTGGCGTTGTTGTGGCATCGTTGTTGTGGCGTTGTTGTGGCATCGTTGTTGTGGCGTTGTTGTGGCGTTGTTGTGGCATCGTTGTTGTGGCGTTGTTGTGGCATCGTTGTTGTGGCGTTGTTGTGGCGTTGTTGTGGCATCGTTGTTGTGGCGTTGTTGTGGCATCGTTGTTGTGGCGTTGTTGTGGCATCGTTGTTGTGGCGTTGTTGTGGCGTTGTTGTGGCATCGTTGTTGTGGCGTTGTTGTGGCATCGTTGTTGTGGCGTTGTTGTGGCGTTGTTGTGGCGTTGTTGTGGCGTTGTTGTGGCGTCGTTGTGGCGTTGTTGTGGCGTTGTTGTGGCATCGTTGTGGCATCGTTGTTGTGGCGTTGTTGTGGCGTTGTTGTGGCGTCGTTGTGGCGTCGTTGTGGCATCGTTGTTGTGGCGTTGTTGTGGCATCGTTGTTGTGGCGTTGTTGTGGCGTTGTTGTGGCGTTGTTGTGGCGTTGTTGTGGCGTTGTTGTGGCGTTGTTGTGGCGTTGTTGTGGCGTTGTTGTGGCGTTGTTGTGGCGTCGTTGTGGCGTCGTTGTTGTGGCGTTGTTGTGGCGTCGTTGTTGTGGCGTTGTTGTGGCATCGTTGTTGTGGCGTTGTTGTGGCATCGTTGTGGCATCGTTGTTGTGGCGTTGTTGTGGCGTCGTTGTGGCGTCGTTGTGGCATCGTTGTTGTGGCGTTGTTGTGGCGTCGTTGTGGCGTCGTTGTGGCATCGTTGTTGTGGCGTTGTTGTGGCGTTGTTGTGGCGTCGTTGTGGCGTTGTTGTGGCATCGTTGTTGTGGCGTTGTTGTGGTGTTGTTGTGGCGTTGTTGTGGTGTTGTTGTGGCGTCGTTGTTGTGGCGTTGTTGTGGCATCGTTGTTGTGGCATCGTTGTTGTGGCGTTGTTGTGGCGTTGTTGTGGCGTTGTTGTGGCGTCGTTGTGGCGTCGTTGTGGCGTCGTTGTGGCGTCGTTGTTGTGGCGTTGTTGTGGCGTTGTTGTGGCGTTGTTGTGGCGTTGTTGTGGCGTCGTTGTGGCGTTGTTGTGGTGTTGTTGTGGCATCGTTGTTGTGGCGTTGTTGTGGCGTTGTTGTGGCGTCGTTGTGGTGTTGTTGTGGCATCGTTGTTGTGGCGTTGTTGTGGCGTTGTTGTGGCGTTGTTGTGGTGTTGTTGTGGCATCGTTGTTGTGGCGTTGTTGTGGCTTTGTTGTGGCGTCGTTGTGGTGTTGTTGTGGCGTCGTTGTTGTGGCGTTGTTGTGGCGTCGTTGTGGTGTTGTTGTGGCATCGTTGTTGTGGCGTTGTTGTGGCGTTGTTGTGGCGTCGTTGTGGTGTTGTTGTGGCATCGTTGTTGTGGCGTTGTTGTGGCGTTGTTGTGGCGTCGTTGTGGTGTTGTTGTGGCATGGTTGTGGCAGAGAAGGTGTTCCATTGAAGATGTTTGTTAGTGCATTTATTGGGCACATCTTCAATGCGGAAATGAAGAATAGTGGCTGATCACACGCAGGATGTTCAACTGAGCACAACCGCGTAGTTTATTCATATTCACTTCCCACCACACTGCACCACACTTAACCACTACACACCACACTGCAACACACTGCAACAGCCGTCAAGGGCATTCGCAAGCAGAACCTGGTGGAGGTTCGGAGTCTGCCGAGTCCTCCTCCTGCAGTGAAGCTCGCTCTGGAGGGCATCTGCACTCTCCTCGGCGAGAAGGAGACCGACTGGAAGTCCATGCGACAGGTGCTTGTGCCGTGGTGGTTTTGGTAATAGTAGTAGTAGTAGTAGGAGGTAGTAGTAGTAGTAGTAGTAGTAGAAGTAGTAGTAGTAGTAGTAGTAGTGCTGATTGTGATTATTTTGATGGAGAGGTATATGATATTTTGGATGCAGGTGATGATGAGAGACAACTTCATCAGCACCATCATCAACTTCAACACCGAAGACATCACGTTGTTGGGGGTTTGAGTGCATTGGGTGATGGAGTGTGTGTGAGAGTGGGACAATTGATGACTTGATGACTGCCTGAGACTCTCCTATAAGATGAATGCCAATGCTGCACAGGCCTGAGATCCGTCAGAAGATGGCCAAGTTCGTCAACAACCCCGACTACAACTACGAAAAGATCAACAGGTGCTCTCTCTGCTGCTCCGACCTCACTCCAGTTCACCAACATCACCACCATCCTCCTTTCACCCACATCTTCATCATCCCAATCACCACATGTCGACAACCATCCTTCTTCCACCCCGATCTCCAACATCCTCTTTCTACCCGCACCTCTTCATCATTCTTCCTTCAACCACACCACCCACCACGACAGAGCGTCGATCGCCTGCGGTCCGATGGTGAAGTGGAGTCTGGCGCAGATCATGTACTCCGAGATGCTGAACAAGATCGAGCCGCTCAAGAGTGAGTTGCATTCGCTCGAGGTGGAAGCGGAGCAGAACAGACTGAAGGCGCAGGAGATGCAAGACCTGGTGCTGCAGCTGGAAAAGAGC
>OX030960.1:1789815-1839815 GCA_943735955.1 Piscicola geometra | reverse complement strand
CCACCACACCAACAACACCACCACACCAACAACACCACCACACCAACAACACCACCACACGAACAGGCTCAGCAGAGGGCTTCAGTCAGGCCGACAAGGCGATCAACTCTGCCACGAAGGCGGGCAAGTGGGTGATGCTGAAGAACGTGCATCTGGCGCCGCAGTGGCTGGTGCAGCTCGAGAAGAAGCTCCACTCACTCACTCCGCACCCTGGCTTCAGACTCTTCCTCACGATGGAGATCAACCCCAAGGTGAGCCTCTCTCTGCATGCGTCCTCGTTTCAGTTGTACGTCTTCTAGATCCCTGCACGCAGCAACTCATAAACAAGCAAGCAACCACACACACACACACACATACAGAAACACACTCACACACACACACACACACACACACACACACACACACACACACACACACACACACGCACACACACACACACAGCTGCCAGTGAACCTGCTGAGGGCAGGTCGCATCCTGGTGTACGAGCCTCCTCCAGGCATCAGGGCGAACATGCTGAGGACCTTCAGCACCATCCCTGCAGCCAGGATCAGCAAGGCGCCTTTGGAGCGCAGTCGTCTGTACTTCCTGATGGCGTGGCTGCATGCAGTGGTGCAGGAGAGGCTCACGTACGCGCCGCTCGGCTGGAGCAAGCGGTACGAGTTCAACGAGTCGGACATGAAGTGCGCCTGCGACACCATCGACACGTGGATCGACTCTGTCGCCATGGTCTGTCTCCTCCTTGTCTCCTCCTTGTCTCTCATCGTCTCCTCATCGTCTCCTCCTTGTCTCCTCCTTGTCTCTCATCGTCTCCTCCTTGTCTCTCATCGTCTCCTCCTTGTCTCCTCCTTGTCTCCTCCTTGTCTCTCATCGTCTCCTCCTTGTTTCCTCCTTGTCTCCTCCTTGTCTCTCATCGTCTCCTCTTTGTCTCCTCCTTGTCTCCTCCTTGTCTCTCATCGTCTCCTCCTTGTCTCCTCCTTGTCTCTCATCGTCTCCTCCTTGTCTCCCCCTTGTCTCCTCCTTGTCTCTCATCGTCTTCTCCTTGTCTCTCATCCTTTCCTCCTTGTCTCTCATCGTCTCCTCCTTGTCTCTCATCGTCTCCTCCTTGTCTCTCATCGTCTCCTCCTTGTCTCTCATCGTCTCCTCCTTGTCTCTCATCGTCTCCTCCTTGTCTCTCATCGTCTCCTCCTTGTCTCTCATCCTCTCCTCTTTTGAGTCCTCGTCTCATTCCTAATGTCTCGACTTTATTTCATTAGTTTCTGGTCCGCCTCAAACAATTGAATCATTTATATTCAACACACACTACTCTTGCACCACCAACAACACAACAACAAACCACTCTCACACCACCACCAACAACACACTTTCTCACAACAACACCAACAACACACTTCTCTCACACCAACAACAACAACACACTTCTCTCACAACAACACCAACAACACACACTTCTCTCACAACAACACCAACAACACACACTTCTCTCACAACAACACCAACAACACACACTTCTCTCACAACAACACCAACAACACACACTTCTCTCACAACAACACCAACAACACACACTTCTCTCACAACACCAACAACACACACTTCTCTCACAACAACACCAACAACACACACTTCTCTCACAACAACACCAACAACACACACTTCTCTCACAACAACACCAACAACACACACTTCTCTCACAACACCAACAACACACACTTCTCTCACAACATCACCAACAACACACTTCTCTCACAACAACACCACCAACAACACACTTCTCTCACAACAACACCACCAACAACACACTTCTCTCACAACAACACCACCAACAACACACTTCTCTCACAACTACACACACCACAGGGTCGCACGAACATCCCGCCTGAGAAGGTGCCATGGGACGCCTTCAGGACCCTCCTGTCGCAGTGCATCTACGGAGGCAAGATCGACAACCAGTTCGATCAGGTGCTCGTGTGTGCTCGTGTGTGCTCGTGCTGCTGATGTCTCACATGTGCTTCAGTCTTTTCACCACCACCACATCTCAATTCAACACCACTGCCACCACATCATCACACATCAACCACATCATCACACATCAACCACATCATCACACATCAACCACACCATCACACATCAACCACATCATCACACATCAACCACATCATCACACATCAACCACACCATCACACATCAACCACACTATCACACATCAACCACACCATCACACATCAACCACCTCATCACACATCAACCACATCATCACACATCAACCACACCATCACACATCAACCACACCATCACACATCAACCACATCATCACACATCAACCACCTCATCACACATCAACCACATCATCACACATCAACCACACCATCACACATCAACCACCTCATCACACATCAACCACACCATCACACATCAACCACACCATCACACATCAACCACACCATCACACATCAACCACATCATCACACATCAACCACATCATCACACATCAACCACATCATCACACATCAACCACATCATCACACATCAACCACATCATCACACATCAACCACACCATCACACATCAACCACACCATCACACATCAACCACACCATCACACATTAACCACACCATCACACATCAACCACACCATCACACATCAACCACACCATCACACATCAACCACACCATCACACATCAACCACCTCATCACACATCAACCACACCATCACACATCAACCACACCATCACACATCAACCACACCATCACACATCAACCACTTCATCACACATCAACCACATCATCACACATCAACCACACCATCACACATCAACCACACCATCACACATCAACCACACCATCACACATCAACCACACCATCACACATCAACCACACCATCACACATCAACCACACCATCACACATCAACCACCTCATCACACATCAACCACACCATCACACATCAACCACATCATCACACATCAACCACCTCATCACACATCAACCACACCATCACACATCAACCACACCATCACACATCAACCACACCATCACACATCAACCACACCATCACACATCAACCACACCATCACACATCAACCACACCATCACACATCAACCACACCATCACACATCAACCACACCATCACACATCAACCACACCATCACACATCAACCACACCATCACACATCAACCACACCATCACACATCAACCACACCATCACACATCAACCACACCATCACACATCAACCACATCATCACACATCAACCACCTCATCACACATCAACCACCTCATCACACATCAACCACACCATCACACATCAACCACATCATCACACATCAACCACCTCATCACACATCAACCACACCATCACACATCAACCACACCATCACACATCAACCACACCATCACACATCAACCACACCATCACACATCAACCACATCAACCACACCACGAACAGCGACTGCTGACAGCCTTCGTGAACAAGTTGTTCACCGAGAGGGCTTTTGAGAGCAAGTTCGTCCTGGTGGCAGGTGTCGACGCCAGCAAGGAAGCCGCTGTCTGCATGCCTGATGGAGTCAAGTATGTGCTGGTGCTGGTGGTGTGCTGGTGGTGATGTGGTGGTGGTGGGGGTGGTGGTGTGGTGGTGGTAGGGTGGTGGTGGTGGCGGGGTGGTGGTGGTGGTAGGGTGGTGGTGGTGGTGGGGTGGTAGGATGGTGGTGGTGGTGAGGTGGTAGTGGTGTGGTGGTGGTGGTGTGGTGGTGGTGGTGTGGTGGTGGTGGTGGTGGGGTGGTAGGGTGGTGGTGGTGGAAGGCTGGTGGTGGAAGGCTGGTGGTGGAGGGGTGGAGAATTGGATGTGGTGGTGTTGGTGAGGTGGTGTTGGTGAGGTGGAGGTGTTTCAGTCAAAGACAAGAATGTGATTGAAAGTGGTTTATTGGCTGCTCCACTCTTTTCTCTTTTCACTCATTCATCTCTTTCTAACCCTTTTCCACCACTACCAAACTACCACACACACACACACACACACACACACACACACACACACACACACACACACACACACACACACACACACACACACACACGCACAAACACACACATACGCACACATTCACACACACGCACACACATACCCACACACATAAACACACACACACACGCACACACATTTACACACACATACACACACACACATACACACACACACACACACGCCACCACAGACGCGAGGACTTCATCTCGTTCATGGAGGGCCTGGGAGACAAGCAGACGCCCACGTGGCTTGGTCTGCCCAGCAATGCTGAGAAGGTCCTCCTCACCAGCCAGGGTGCGTCCCTCCTGTGCAACTCTCTGCCTTCCTCCCTCACTCACTCACTCATCTTTCACTCACTCACTCATCCACTCACTTTTTCATCTTTCACTCACTCACTCACGCATGCACTCAGGGGTGGAGCTGATAAACAAGTTGTTGAAGATGCAGATGCTGGAAGACGACGACGAGGAACTCGCCTACTCGCCCTCCTCCGACTCCGCTGGCGCCAAGAAGGAGGTGTCCCTCTTGATGTCCCTCTTGATGTCCCTCTCGATGTCCCTCTTGATGTCCCTCTCGATGTCCCTCTTGATGTCCCTCTTGATGTCCCTCTTGATGTCCCTCTCGATTTCCCTCTTGATGTCCCTCTTGATGTCCCTCTTGATGTCCCTCTTGATGTCCCTCTTGGTGTCCCTCTTGATGTCCCTCTTGATGTCCCTCTCGATGTCCCTCTTGATGTCCCTCTTGATGTCCCTCTTGATGTCCCTCTTGATGTCCCTCTTGGTGTCCCTCTTGATGTCCCTCTCGATGTCCCTCTTGATGTCCCTCTTGATGTCCCTCTTGATGTCCCTCTTGGTGTCCCTCTTGATGTCCCTCTTGATGTCCCTCTCGATGTCCCTCTTGATGTCCCTCTTGATGTCCCTCTTGGTGTCCCTCTTGATGTCCCTCTTGATGTCCCTCTTGATGTCCCTCTTGATGTCCTTCTTGATGTCCCTCTTGGTGTCCCTCTTGATGTCCCTCTCGATGTCCCTCTTGGTGTCCCTCTTGATGTCCCTCTCGATGTCCCTCTTGATGTCCCTCTTGATGTCCCTCTTGATGTCCCTCTTGATGTCCCTATTGATGTCCCTCTTGATGTCCCTCTTGATGTCCCTCTTGATGTCCCTCTTGATGTCCCTCTTGATGTCCCTCTCGATCTCCCTCTTGATGTCCCTCTTGATGTCCCTCTCGATGTCCCTCTCGATGTCCCTCTTGATGTCCCTCTCGATGTCCCTCTTGATGTCCCTCTTGATGTCCCTCTTGATGTCCCTCTTGATGTCCCTCTCGATGTCCCTCTTGATGTCCCTATTGATGTCCCTCTTGATGTCCCTCTTGATGTCCCTCTTGATGTCCCTCTTGATGTCCCTCTTGATGTCCCTCTCGATCTCCCTCTTGATGTCCCTCTCGATGTCCCTCTTGATGTCCCTCTTGATGTCCCTCTTGGTGTCCCTCTTGATGTCCCTCTTGATGTCCCTCTTGATGTCCCTCTTGATGTCCTTCTTGATGTCCCTCTTGGTGTCCCTCTTGATGTCCCTCTCGATGTCCCTCTTGGTGTCCCTCTTGATGTCCCTCTCGATGTCCCTCTTGATGTCCCTCTTGATGTCCCTCTTGATGTCCCTCTTGATGTCCCTATTGATGTCCCTCTTGATGTCCCTCTTGATGTCCCTCTTGATGTCCCTCTTGATGTCCCTCTTGATGTCCCTCTCGATCTCCCTCTTGATGTCCCTCTTGATGTCCCTCTCGATGTCCCTCTCGATGTCCCTCTTGATGTCCCTCTTGATGTCCCTCTTGGTGTCCCTCTTGATGTCCCTCTTGGTGTCCCTCTTGATGTCCCTCTCGATGTCCCTCTTGATGTCCCTCTTGATGTCCCTCTTGATGTCCCTCTTGATGTCCCTCTCGATGTCCCTCTTGGTGTCCCTCTTGATGTCCCTCTCGATGTCCCTCTTGATGTCCCTCTTGATGTCCCTCTTGATGTCCCTCTCGATGTCCCTCTTGATGTCCCTCTTGATGTCCCTCTTGATGTCCCTCTTGATGTCCCTCTCGATGTCCCTCTTGATGTCCCTCTTGATGTCCCTCTTGATGTCCCTCTCGATGTCCCTCTTGATGTCCCTCCTGATGTCCCTCTTGGTGTCCCTCTCGATGTCCCTCTTGATGTCCCTCTTGATGTCCCTCTTGATGTCCCTCTCGATGTCCCTCTTGATGTCCCTCTTGATGTCCCTCTTGATGTCCCTCTTGATGTCCCTCTCGATGTCCCTCTTGATGTCCCTCTCGATGTCCCTCTTGATGTCCCTCTTGATGTCCCTCTTGATGTCCTTCTTGATGTCCCTCTTGATGTCCCTCTTGGTGTCCCTCTTGGTGTCCCTCTTGATGTCCTTCTTGATGTCCCTCTTGGTGTCCCTCTTGATGTCCCTCTTGATGTCCCTCTTGATGTCCCTCTTGGTGTCCCTCTCGATGTCCCTCTTGATGTCCCTCTTGATGTCCTTCTTGATGTCCCTCTCGATGTCCCTCTTGATGTCCCTCTTGATGTCCCTCTTGGTGTCCCTCTTGATGTCCTTCTTGATGTCCCTCTTGATGTCCCTCTTGATGTCCCTCTTGATGTCCCTCTCGATGTCCCTCTTGATGTCCCTCTTGATGTCCCTCTTGATGTCCCTCTTGGTGTCCCTCTTGATGTCCCTCTTGATGTCCCTCTCGATGTCCCTCTTGATGTCCCTCTCGATGTCCCTCTTGATGTCCGTCTTGGTGTCCCTCTTGATGTCCCTCTTGATGTCCCTCTTGATGTCCCTCTTGATGTCCCTCTTGGTGTCCCTCTCGATGTCCCTCTTGATGTCCCTCTTGATGTCCTTCTTGATGTCCCTCTCGATGTCCCTCCTGATGTCCCTCTTGATGTCCCTATTGATGTCCCTCCTGATGTCCCTCTTGATGTCCCTCTTGATGTCCCTCTTGATGTCCCTCTTGATGTCCCTCTTGATGTCCTTCTTGATGTCCCTCTTGATGTCCCTCTCGATGTCCCTCTCGATGTCCCTCTTGGTGTCCCTCTTGCTACTGCTACTGTTGTTATTGTTTCTGTTTCTATTTTAGTTTGTGCAGTCGTATTATGCATCTAATTGGAGTTGACATGGTTCTTCCAACGAGGCATGATGATGATGATGTTGTCTCAGGTGGATGGCAGGCCTGCCTGGATGAAGACACTCAGTAACTCCCTCCACACTTGGTCCCAGATGCTGCCTAAGGTATGTCTGTGTGTGTGTGTGTTTGTGTGTGTATGTGTATAGATGTGTGTCTGTGTGTGTGAATGTGTGTGTGTGTGTTTGTGTGTGTATGTGTATAGATGTGTGTCTGTGTGTGTGTTTGTGTGTATGCTTGTGTGTGCTTGTTTTTGCGTGTGTATGTGTGTGTGTGTTTGCGTGTGTTTGTGTGTGTTTGCGTGTGTTTGTGTGTGTTTGTGCTTGTGTGTGTGTATGGGTGTGTGTGTGTTTGTTTGTATGTGTGTGTGTGTATCTGTGTTTGTGTGTGTGTGTATGTGCTTGTGTATGTGTATGGATGTGTATGTATGTTTGTTTGTATGTGTGTGTGTGTATCTGTGTTTGTGTGTGTGTCTATTTGTATGTTTGTGTGTGTTTATAGTTGTGTATGTGTGTTTGTGTGTGTGCCTTTTTGAGGGTAGGAGTAGAGTGCAGTGCCGATAACTCAACCAGCACATGCATAAGCACAAACACACACACACACACTGCTTTCATCAAAGTTTAAATGACTAACCCCTCCTCATTGTGAGAGGACAAATGACTAGGCACTGTGGCCATTCAATTTTAAACCCCCCCTTGCACTGCTGCAGATGGTGAGTTTGTGAGTGAGTGAGTGAGTGAGTGAGTGAATGAGTGAGTGAGTTTGTGAGTGAGTGAGTGAGTGAGTGAATGAGTGAGTAAGTTAAGGGTGAAGGCTCTTCATCGCTTCTGAAACATCATGTCATTATGCCATTCGTGCTCTCACTTACAATTATCATTACAAGAGTCTATTATTTAATATTATTTGTATTTTAATCATTATTCATTATCATCATTTTTTATTGCTATTTCAATGATTAAGGGTTGTTCAATGGGTGGCAGCAATACTAACTTCCTATTATAACTTCCTATAATAACTCGCTATAATAACTTCCTATAATACATTCCTATTGTAATTTCGCATTATAACTTCTTTATTATCATTTCAACTTAACGATGCTTCACTGGTGGCGGAAGATTGCTTTGGTCTTTAATTTGAGAACTCCATCAGACCTTCCATCAGACCACACACCCATGTTTCATTTAATACGTCCCCATACCCGTTCACACACTTTTCCATCAACACACCCATCCGTGCATGACCACTGCAAAAGCACGAGTACCCACCACAACGACAGACACTGACCCCCCTGAAGAGGACTGCTGAGAACATCAAAGACCCTCTCTTCCGCTTCTTCGAGAGGGAGGTCAACGTCGGTATCAGGTACGCATCCAACTCCCACACACTCACACACACACTCACACATACTCCCACACACGCACACACACACATACCAACACGCACAATTATACACACACATACACACACACACACACACAGACTGTTAGCAGACGTGCGCAGAGACATGGAGGACGCGTTGAAGATCTGTCTGGGCGAGAAGAAGGCGACGAACCACCATCGGACGCTGATCGCTGACCTGGCCAAGGGTGCGTCTGAAGGCACCCTGCAGCAGCTGCACCCTGCCTGCTTTATCCGTCCATCTCTCCCACCCTCCACTATCCATCATCCCAACCATCCATGCCCACCATCCACTATCCATCATCCCAACCATCCATGCCCACCATCCACTATCCATCATCCCAACCATCCATGCCCACTATCCTCCCAACTATTACCCCACCATCCGCTACCCATGCCAACCATCCTTCAGTGCATCTTGCTCACCATCCTCCTCACCATCCATTCCAACTCTCCATCCATGCCATCCATCTTCCCACCCATTCCAGGCATGATTCCAAGCACGTGGCGATGCTACACTATTCCAGCTGCCATCACAGTCATCCAATGGATCACTGACTTCAGCGAGAGGGTCAAACAACTTGATGCCATTTCAACTGCTGCTGCTGAATCGGGTCCTCCCGCCCTCAAGGTGCTGTGGAGGGTGGTCATGTTTTTTGGAGCGGGTAGAATGGTCAGCACCAGGACACTCTTCAGCACAAGCACCTCTACTCCGTCAGAACTTCCACCTGTGGCTTGGAGGCCTGATCATTCCTGAGGCGTACATCACAGCCACCAGGCAGTATGTCGCCCAGGCGAACAGCTGGTCGCTGGAGGAGATCTCGCTGCAGGTGCGTCTGCATGCAAGTCTGACCTCGACACTTTCGTAACTAAATCATGTATGCAATGGAGAACGACAGAGCCTCTCCCGCAGGTGGTGGTGTACGACAAGAAGGAGAACATCCAGTTGGACTCGTGCAGTTTCGGAGTCACTGGTGCGTGCAACCATCTTCTGCCAATTTAGCAAATAATTCATTCTTAGTAGGCTGAGATTAAGTGTATCACATGTTATATATGTTCTCGACTCGCGTGAGAGGAGCATCAAGCACACCAGCACGAGAACCTCTCGCCAGGCTTGAAGCTGCAGGGCGCAGTGTGCGAGCAGAACTGCCTGCAACTCTCCTCGAAGATCTCAACAGAGCTTCCTGTCGTGTCGCTCAAGTGGATCCGGTCAGTGTGGCGAATATTTCTCGAGTGACATTTTTACATTGAGTCGTCAAATCGTCATTGCACTGAACTGCTCATGCCACGACAGCACTGACGAGAACGCAGTCTCCGACAGCAAGATCAACTTGCCAGTCTACTTGAACGCCTCCAGGACGCAACTGCTCTTCACGGTGGACTTCGAGGCGAAGGGAGAGGGCTCTGGCAAGAACCACAGCTTCTACGAGAGAGGGGTCGCTCTCATCGCTAGCGCCCTAGGCTCTGCTTAGAGCTGTCTGCCTCTTGATGAACCATGAAACTACCTGTGCTTCTACTTCAGAATTGAAGTTTAAGATTGCTATTTAAAGTTATAATCACGCTTGGGAATTGGTGTTTGATCAACCTTATACGAAACGCATCGAACTTATCGAGACATTGCTTGTTGTGGCTTTATTCAATAAATCAGCTTTTATCAAATACCACTTTTCGAAGAATACTTAGTTGTGTGCACTTTATAGTGGGCAGCATGTGTGGATCATGCGGGCATGACGTGTGAGTAGAGGCGCTTGACGTTGTCTTTGTATTGCTGCACGGAGGCCAACGTCTCCTGCTGGTTCATCAGTTTCTCCACCGACCTGCCATACTTCCTCACCACCTCCACCGCTCCATCCGTCTTTCCATCCTTCGCATCACCCTTCTCTCCCGCCTTCACAGCATCCACCATTGCAACATCATCCCTCCTCCTCAGCACCTGCATCCACTGCTGCATGTTCTCATGCGACTTGTTCACCTTCCACTTGTACTGCACCATGTCCTGCACCTCCTTGCCCTCCTCCCACTCCTCCTTCTTCTGTCAGCCATTGCAGCGGTGGAGTGGAGTGAGTCATACGCGTTTGTGTTTCAATATTTCAGTCATGGCGCGAAACCCACGGCAGACGGAGGGTAAAAATTGAGCGGCTAATTGTTTAAATTCGTCGGCGTTTGAAAATTGCATGCCCATGTCCTTGATCTGTGTCATGTCCACAAGGGTGTGGCAGCTGCCCTCTTGCTGTTCAACTCAAAACTCGCGATTGTCAACGTAATCGACGATTCCAAACACACACAAACACAGGGAACTTGCGAAAAGTTAAACACTTTCAGAAGGCTCACAAATATTCGGAAATAACCCTCGCCTTTACTGGCCGAAAAAATTGATTGAGTAATCGGCTATTTTTATCGGCAAAGTCTGGCAAACCGACGGGTTTCCGTCATGACTGACGTGTAGAAGATTGAGTGGCTTTGTGTGGTTTTGTGATGAGTTGCAAAGTACTAACCAAGGATTCTTTGTAGAGGACTGACAGCAGGAACCTGATGTACTCGTAGTTCTGCTGCTTCGTGGGACATCTGTGGCACATTTATGAGGGCATTGAGGAAAATGTTCTTGTGCCCAAAATGGAGCATGGACGCAAAGAGAGAGCACATCTAATGGAGACAAGTGCATGCATGCATGAGTAAGAGAGTGGTGTTGACTTTCCACTGGTGATGATGAGCAGGTCTTGGTGGCGGACACAGAAGCGCTTCGTGAGTCGCAGAAACTTCTCCTTCGCCTCCTTCGAGAGGTGCAGCTTCGAGATGCTCACCTGGTGCCATGTTTGTGTGGAGTGCTTCAAAAGCAGTTTTCTAAATTATCATTTACGTCTATTTCAACATAAAGGTGAACTTTTAATTTAATGATTTGAATATTGTCAATATTAATTTTTGAAATCTGTCTGGTCTATTGGCTGATGATAGGGATTGAAGGCAGGATATAATTAGAAGAAGTGCTGCATCAAGCGAACCGTGACACTGACGAATCTGGATCGTTCATCTTTGAGCGAGGGAGCATCCCGCACGTAGTCAAAGTGAGTTAGCTGCATCAGAGCATCCTCCTTCAGTGCCTCCGGCCATGGTGTGCAGTGCTCTTTAGAAGGGTGGCTTGGTGATGAAATGACCAAATAATCATTTAATGATCCATTTGAATATTTTTTGTTAATTACAAATCATGTTTCTAACTTTTTATTTGTTGACAGTGGTTTTTAATGTGTGGAGGTGTAAGATGGAGGAAGTTTGGAATCTTCATTAGCTCAGCATTTGCATACTTTGAAGGAATGATGCCATCATTCTCTGTACCCTTTGAAGTATTGAAGAAATCATTTTATATAAGAAATAACTAACTCACAAAAAGTAATGAGTTAATTGATTATATATTGCTTTCAATGCAATATCATTACTAACCTCAATGAAGCCCATGCGCACAGGCAGAGGCAACACAGAGTAGTTGAAGGTCTTGGCAGTCGGCCACACATCCACCCACTTGTCTGCATCAGTCATGCGCTTGTAGCGCGGTTCTGCTTGCTGTAACGTTTGATACATATTTATATATTTATACTAACTTCACTTCACACTTTCATTCACTTCATTCCCCTATAGATCAAACTAACTTTATTTTTAACTCTTCGGACTTCTTTTTTGGCTTCCTCGACCTTTGTATGTCCTGGTATGACTAGAACACGAAAGCCTGCATTTGAGGGAAAAGTACTGCTTCAGAAAAGCCCTGCACAATATGCAATGAAGGGTTTGCATTGGAATCGTCGATCTACGAAATCTTCGATTTGAGTGGGATATAAATGGAATATATGGAGTATTTGAATGGAATATAAATGTTTTAAAAAATCGTTCATTCATACTTCCCAAATAATGAAATATCTTATCAAAAATAATAATTAATAATGATGCAACTGAGTCACAAAAAAGAATTCCGAGTGGTGCTGATAATGCTCTCATAGCTTATACTTCAGTGTATTATCTGAAGAAGTTGAACTAATAGATTATTAATAGTGGTAATAGTAGAAGTAGTAGTAGTAGTAGTAGTAGTAGTAGTAGTAGTAGTAGAAGTAGTAGTAGTAGTAGTAGTAGTAGTAGTAGTAGTAGTAGTAGTAGTAGAATTATTAGTAGAAGTAGTAGTAGTATTAGAAGTAATACACACACACATTTCGTGGATTGAAAATTCCAATGCATACCCAAAAAAAGTATAGATAAAACAGCTTAGACTCCTTTTTTTTAGACTGTTTTTTCTAATAACTATGAAAATTAGTTGCCTCCTAACGATTAATCTAAATATCAATATAAATTGTATATAATTTAAGACTTAAAATTTAAGTCTTAAATTATAAGTCGTTTTCAAACTGACTTCTGCTTAATTTCCATTTATGAAGAAGGCTTTCATTTGAGGTTTTCAGTATTATACTTTTTAGCATGTTTAAAAAAAGAGGGTTTCAACAGTTGAAATTGAAACTAAATGAATACGGTTCGCATTACAAACACCGAAGAATTGCATAAAAGTAGAAATAATTAAAAGTGAAAGGCACTTGCTAGGGATGCTACTGATCTGCATACAAATCAACTTAATTAAATTATTCATATAAAAGTTTTATTAAAATATGTCATCTAAATCAATAAATAAACCCTTACTCTAAGCTCAACCCCACTCTTAAGACTTAAGCCTAACCCTAAACATAACCCTAACCCTAATTCTAAAGTTTACAGTCTAAACCATAGGCATATCCAGCTTTATTTTAAACCAAATCTAATAGTAAAATCTTTTTTTGAATGTCTAAATCAAAATCTTTGCAAATCTGCTCAACTTCTCAAAGTTAAATACAAATCTGAAAAAAATCTGAAAACATATTTTACAATGCGGAACATTTTTGACGTCTAATCAAATCTTTATAAAAGTTATTTTTTCAATCTGTTTAAATAATTGTTAAAATTTCGAGAAAAGATTGCTTAAATAAAATCGATTCCCTGCGTAGCTCACTTTTTCTTCCAAATGGTCAAGTTGTCATTGACATATGTAATATACTTATGACCATAGATAGTGTGTATGTTACAGTCAAACATATGATATAATAATATATAATATTTGTTATATATTATATATATTTAGGGAGGAGGGCATAATCATCGATTTCAAAATTTCAAAACGTTCCTTTAGGTCATGATTAACACTAACAATACAAGAAGTTTGAAACAAAAATTATTTTTTGTGTTAAAAATAACCCCTCCCCCCTCCGCGATTTAAAAAAACCACTCAAAATGGGAGATGTTAAACCTTTTATTCACTAAAAAACATTTTTTAAACCTTTTCTAACGTTTTTTAATTTTTTTTTAAATTTTAATCTTTCTTGGTTGATATTTTCCTTTTTACTTTTTTTATAAACTTTTTCATTTTCCCGGAAAGGATCATCTTTTGAATTCAACAAGCATAAAAGTTCAAGCCTTTTTCGCTTTTTTTTATAAACCAGCTTTAAAAAAAAATTTTTTATAACTTTTTTAAATACTTTAGTTAAGCTTTAACTGTTTTTCTTACTTGAGCCGCTGACTTGAAGCTTCCGAAGGACGGGATCTGGCCATCTTTAGGTTATGGGCTTTTTTATAAGATGATGGATCTATTGACTGCATTCAATTCGCTACTTTTTTCAGTCTATGAAAAAACCCGAACTTTTTGTCTTTGTAAAAAACAGCCCACTGGATACCATTCTTTGCTCAAGGTAGAGGAGAAACTCCAGGGTTTGGCTGAGCTCAGGAGCCACCAGATGAAGACATATGTCAAGTGCATGTCCAACTACCCTAGAATTTTTCTATAAACGTCTATTTCCACCATTAAACTTTTTAAAACCTGATATATTTATTTCCGTTTCAACCAGTTGCAGAACTTTATTCATTCAACTGCTGAACCCGGTGTAGTGTGGGCAGCAAAAATATTTTTGTGTAGTATTTATTATATTATATTAAATTAAGTAACCCTATTATCGTGAAATTTAAGTAAATTAAAGTATTTACTGATTTAATTTTACTTGAAAACGCTGAGGCTAAAACTTGGATTTAGTTTTTTACGTGTGGGGGTGTTTTTTCATCAAAAGTACTGACTTCCAATATTAAATATTCATGAAATAACCTGGTGAGCCATATTCCATGTGGACTTTGCGAATTTCAAATTTTAAGATTTTTTGCTAACTTATGCCCCCCCCCCCTTTTCCCTGATCACACAGACCATAGGCGGCGATCCTGGGGGGGTCCTGACCCCAAGACCCCACTTATTTTTAGTGCGGGGGTCCACATTAATAGGAATCCCCCACTTTTTTATTTTATTATTATTTTAAAATGTCTGTTTAGATATGAGCACAATCGTCAACTATGGCCCAAAAGTGTATGTTTATACAGTAATACATTGTGAGTACGTGTAGTTATAGTGATACATCTCTAAAAATAAATATTTTTACTTAAATACTCCTTCACCTACTTTTTTATCTCTATGGCGTAGGCGGGAATCCTGAGAAGGTCCTGGGGATCCCCTCACTCTTTTAAAAATACACATTTCTCAACTCTCATTTTGATACGGGCCTAGTCGTCAAACATGGTATAAAAAATGCAAATACTGTAATACATTGTGAGTATATATGGGTAGCGATGCTAGGAGGGTCCTGGGGTCCATCTTAACATGGAGCCACTTCAATTTTTCAAATACAATAATTTCTCAACTCCTATTTTAATACAAGCATAATCGTCAACCACAGCATGAAACATAATTTTTATTCAGTAATATATATTGGGTAGGCGTAGTTAAAGTGATAGCTGCCTGAAGCAAAATTATTCTTTGCTTACTCAATTATTTTTTCTTGAGTTTCATCGAACTTTTTTTAATGTTTGGCGATACAAATATTAATATTTGATACAAAAAGAATGTGCACTACAAAAAACAATACCAAATAGTATCGCTAGTACTGTATGAGCCGATACCGGTTCTTTGATTCTAACCCTGGGGAGGACTCCCCAAGATTTTCCGCAGATCGGCGCCATTGACACAGGCCAATAAAAAAATTGTGTGTTTTGAGTTTTAAAACTGATTTAAGCTATATTTGAGGTGCTGATTTCAAATATAAAATCAGTTTTCTTCTACCAGCTCTAGTTTTTCAGATAAGTTGCATTTTAATCATCAGCTTTTACTCTATATTTTGCAATATTTAATAGCAGTGCGCAATAGAAATCTATATATTTTTGTATTAAAATTAAAATATATATTTGAAAATTATTATATTTGCATATTTAAAAAATAAATAAATTGATTTCAAGTAGAATTTTTTATATCAATAATTCTGATGTGTTTTGCTTTATTTGTGGACAATACACATGAAAAGAAAACATAAAAACTGTGAGTGTTTTTATGAAGAAAGCCTATCTCGGTTACTTTGATGTTGAACTTGATAATTAGGATGGAACAGGAGCACCACACTGAATCTAGAAGACGGGTGAAGAACATTTGCAACAGCCCTGTGAACATTCATACATGGGACCCATATGGGCTGCCCATGTCAAAATGATACAAAAAATTAAGTGTGTCCCATTTGGGCTATTTTTAAGTGGGCCTTATGTGGGCTTTTTCTAAGTGGACTACCTGTATAGTACATAAGGCTCAAACTTTTAAACACGAACACATGACTGCTTGAAAAAAATTTATTGTTAAAAAGCAAAATAATATTTCGAAACGGGAAAAAATAAATGTTGCAAAATTGTATAGGCATAAAGAGATAAACATTAATAGGTATTTTAAAAGATGTTTCTCAGGCATAATTGGGAATTTAAATATTTATAAAAATAGTTGAAATTTCAGAAATTAAATCGATCGGAATCTTTAATCCGAAAGTTGGCAGGATTTTGGAGGTCTTGTTTTTTCGATTTTTGCTGGCTTGCTCTTCTTCCCCTCTTTCATCTCTAGCTCTGGCTCCTGTCAGCCATTTGGATACATGTACTTCGATTTATCTTTTGTTTGTTTCAGGCCTCACCGTGTTTGTTTTTACAGAACCTGTTGCGAATATTTCATTGATGAATTAAATAAGTGAAACTTAACATAATCTTAGGTTTGATGAACATAACAATAGAATAATAAATCTTGATGAGAGTATATTGAAACAATATCATCATAATTATTTTAAAACTTACGGTATATAACATTAAAAACTGTCGGCTCTAGTACTTCTACTTTAAGAAAATACGTTATCCATATGATAAAAAAAATACTCACTTTTTGAAGAAAATATTTTTTCAAGTAAAAAATTAATATTTTAAAAAATATATTGAGTTTGCAATATCAGAAAAAAATAATCCACGTGCGAACGATAGATTAGACCGGAAAAAATAGAAAGAATAAGGGTCCACAAATTTTTTGCTTTGTTTTACCCTCCCCTCCCCTCTTTTCCACTTTTGTACACTTTTGACTTAACAATGCTTTTAACCCTTTATCATTTTAAAATTCATTTAGTTTATAATCAAGTTTTGTCTTGAGCAGATTATTTTCATGAAGGATAAATGGTTTTATTTTCTATTATTTTTCAGTACGGGATCTTCTTCACCAGGAGTTCTTCTTTGAACATATTCAGAAGAACCTTTAAATGTTTCTTTACTGTAACAGCAATGCCACTTAATTCTCAGAATTTTTTTTCCTTTACAATTGCTTCTGAAAATGCTGAAAACATGATTTCTTTTTCCCTATGTGGTCAGCCACTAAACAATCTTTTGCTGAAATGCACAGATTGTATCTAAGAGACGGGACAAGTTGGCATTCTTGCCTTGCACTGACAGATTTAATTCTTTAAGATTACCGAAAATATCTTAAAGGTATGCGACAAGCTAAAAGCTGTAGGAGCTGAAAACATCTACCAGAGCAGGTTTTTGTTGCTTTACGATTGCTTTTTCTTCAAAGCACAAATAGACGATTAATTTTCAACGAGAAAGCCATCTGATTTTCGTATACTAAATCAAAGTTATTTGTTCCGCACCTATATCCTTACACAGTGCAAAAAATAAACGCATATTCAATGCACCTTCTCGGATAAAGTTTTCAATTTTTGCAACATTATTAATGACATCGTGGAGCTCATTTTTCTCTATCAATCAATCACTAATGATTTGTATAGCGCCCTTTACTAAGTGAACAAAGGCGCTCTTCAAATAAATTTGTTAAATAAAACGGTTTTTAGACCATTACCAATATATGTATATATATAAATTAAAATATATATATAAACACACGATCAACCTCAATAATCCAACCTCACCCACCCCACCATGACAATCACCGACAAAAAATCACTATCACCATAAATAAAAAATTCTTTCATCACCACAATACCAACACTCATACCACAGCACAATCATTACCACATCTTCCTCAAAACACAATCATCATTCTTCTCAATTTTCTGTCTTGCCACTGGTGCCGAGGCTGCGAAAGAGGGTGAAGGAGAAGTCTTTGCCAACGCTGGTACTGCTGCTGCTATGGAAAGCTTTCTCCTTTATCCTTTCTCCTTGAGCGCTTTGATTCCCTGCGGCCATCTTGGTCTGCTGCGGCCATTCTCGACAGATTCAAAACAACCATCATTTGCACTAAAAACATTCTAATTAATTAAATTTAATTTTTATTTAGACTTTAGATTCTGAAATTTTAATAGATTATACCCAAAACCGTTTATTCCACAAATTTATTTGAGCGACTGCCAAAATGGCAGCCGCTAACCAGCATCTCTTGGTAAATAAAGTAATGAGCAGACTTAGATTTGGAAGGTAAAACTTTTTTCTGGTAGTAAGTCCTAAGTGTTAACCCGTCATGGCTGCCGCAACATCTGGGCATACATCAACAAATTTGTTCTAATCAATGTTCTTCGCAATGGAATAATCAATTCAGAAATTCTAAACTTCAGCCATTGTTGTCTGCTGCAAAAACTCCAGGCTTTCAATAATGTCACTTCAAAACGCTTAAAATCGAACGTAACCAAGAAGAATAACTCTGTTGGAAAAATCTCTGGATTCGTCAAGCTGAATTGCAAAACACGATAACTTCTGTATTTTTTTCAATAAGCTGCTTTTCAATTTTTTGACCTATTTCATCAATTCTTTTAGCAACAAATAAATCGATAAAAACTTAATAAGCGAAAAAAAATATTTTATGCAAAACATTTCACGGCCCCTGAACATAGCACTACTTAAAATACTTTGTACTAGATCTAATCAGAAATCTCAACTTGTCAAAAGGAGTTTCTGAATTACTAAATTCTAGATTGAATTAAAAAAATGTACTTGAAAAATATTCTAAAATAATGTTCACCGTCAAAGAGAAAACAGTCTGTTGCCTTCAAAATGACACATTTTTGTTTTGTGACGCAATTAGTGAACTTCTAGTGAACCCAAATTTAACGTTCTGAATAAATTATGAGTTTTTTTTGGTTTTAAATGATGAAATTTTGTTTAGTAAATTAAAAAAATAATAGCTTTTTTATTTGGGGCTGGATACGCCCATGATAGTGGCTGTTGATCCAGCAGCATCAAAGCTGAGATGGCAGATCTATCTATCAATTGGTAGAACCTCATAAAAATTTCAAAATATTCAAAGTTTTTGAATAATTTAATAGAATGAAATTGGGGTTGTGCTCATCGAGCTCTTCTCATGAGCATTCTCCACAATTCTCAACTGAAAAACTCTTCCCATCTTTTATTAATTTGAATCGCTAATTTAAAATCTTGAAGAAAATTAAATATAAACAAGTCAGTTTTTATTATATTATCCTTGTTGTTAATCTTTTTATTTCTACATACTAGAAGCTACTACTACTTTTTTTGGGCCAAAGTAATTGATATGGTGGTAGCAGGCACACAAGGAGAAGAAGAGTGCCACCCAAAGTATTACGACAGTCACTATCTCAACTGCAGTGGTGATGGTGGTGGTCAGATGATGTTGGTGATAAAGGGGACAGTCGAGTAGTGATGGTTGAACATGTTTTCAGAGAGAGTAGGCGTTTGTGAAGAGACTCGCGCTGTCAACCGCAACATTTTCTAAATATTTCAAACTTGGCTCGATGATGAAACGTGAGTTGCTATAATTTAGAATTCTTTGAAAAATCTTTCAAACGCGTTAATTTCGAGTAATAATTTCAGTTTCTGTCTTTTTTAGAATTTATTAAATTTATCAAACCGCACTTAAATATCAATGAAGCTGCGCAGTGTACATTCATTTTCAAAAAAGGAATAGACTCAAATAAGTTTTATTTCATCGCGAGCCTTGTAACACAATTGGATTGATTAATTACCAGTTCCAATGCTTGATTAAATGAATTTGTGCATAAAAAACGCAACTATCTTGAACCAAAAAAAAACATTCAAAGCAGAAGAAGAAGAAGAAGAGGAAACCAGAAGAGCCTGGGCACGTTCAAGCCTTCCGCTAGAGGGAGGTGGCGTGAGTTGCAGGAGGGAGGCGATCAGAGGGTACAGGTCGACACTTTCCACTTCCGATTGTAGCTTGAAGTTTCGCTTGAAGGAGGGACCCCTAGCTATGAAGATGGGATGCATGCTGTGAAGACTGTTGTTGTAGCCGTGGTTGCCTGGTGTGGTTGAAGAAGAACACGCTTGTGAGTGTGGTGGTAATGTAAAGTGATATTATTATAAAACATTACTAATGGAAAAAAAGCTCCATTGTGAATCTTTATTAAGAAAAAGAGATTCTCTAGACAGGAACAACTACAGTGGCTTGAAGCTGATAGAGCAAGTACTCAAAGTACTGAAGCGCGTGATAGAAGACCTGAACAGGATCCGCGCGAAGATTGATCAAATGCAGTTTGGCTTAATGCCAGATCGTGGAACAACAGATGACATCTCCACCCTCTAATAGCGGACTTACTAGATGAACTGCTTGTTAAACTTAAGATATGGAAAAATTAAAGGATGAAAAAAGGCTCAAAAGTTCTAGTATCTAGTGCAAATCTTGGACTGTCCAGAAATCAATAATTATCCATGTGCAGTCTGTTTTGAAGAAACTGGAAAAAATATCTATGCAGTGGGTGCTCATCCTGGGTGCACAAGAGATGCTCAGGCATTAAAGGCTCCCTCCGCTCAGACCCAAATTACAAGTTTGCTCGCTGTCAAGGCACTTCTCGACCAATAGACGAAAGATCAATGGTGGATGTTTTTGTTAGTGAAAACAAACTTGAAGTCGTTTCTGAATTCAGTTACTCTGCTGACATGCTGTTTGCAGGTGGTGGCTGTAGGATGCTGCCATAACCAGATGCAAGTGTGTGTGAATAAAACTTGGACAACTTCTTCCTTTACCCACAAACACTTTCAACCCTATGTCGGGTGTACATTTCATGAAGAGCACGCTTCTGAGACCTGGGCTGTTCCTACAGAACCAATAAGCGCTTTCAACGCAATGAAAGGACCAAGATCAACACATTTCCAACAAATATTATAAATCCAGAATATTGGTCCTATGCTTCAGTTAAAAGTAATGAAGTGGTTTGGACATGTGAAACGTGATTGTGGGTAGATCAACAGAGTGAAAAGAATAGTGGTATCAGAAACGAAAGGACTGGGTAGGCGTTAGAAGGTTTAGGAAGCAGAAGTTTGGAAAAACTTCAAGTGCTTGGGAAAATGCAACACAGATGCCCATGACTGAAGGGAGTGGAGAGAGAGATTGAGACAGTTTGACAGGCTCCACTTTCAGACGAAGATACTTTGGCCCGTGTTAAATAAATCTGGAGATCATGATAAAACATCAACTCCTTCCGAAACACATAAAATCACCTTTTTGATGGTAACACTGCTCTCTCGATATACATAACTCATACTGCGCATGTGCCGAAAGGAGGATCGGAGGAATGCGACGATTGTTGCGGTAATGATAATCATCTGGAATTTCATTCTTCAAGAAGACGTCGATGTTGGAGATTTTTTTCAAACCCTCATATACTGCTCTCTCTTGCTCTGCGTGGTGATTGTGAATAGAGACTACCCGCGGGCCTCTAATGGCAACGGGAATGAAGAGTAAAATCAACCTCGCCCACATTATCATGATCATCTTTTTAAATTTAAAATTTGATTTTAAAATGAAATCGAATTACAGAAATATTAAACCGAATCGAATCGCTATTGCAAATCGAATCACAAATGTATGAAAACCGAGATTCTAATCCCTATTGCGATTTGATTTTGCCCATCACTGTTGTCTATATGTTCATTATCACAAATTGTGAAAAATATTTTAAAATGCTATTATTGTCATCGTTGACTTTACTATCATCCTCGTCATTCAATTCATTCGAGTCTCCAACATAAGCTGTTTGAAAAATAAATAAAAAATGTGTTGAAAAAATTTTGGCAAGCGATCATGCAGGAGTTTCCACAATTGCACAAAAAATGCATAGAAAAGTATCTTTATAGCGATTTTGGATGGATGCAGTTCTGTGAACAAAATGCAAAGAATTATTTAAACATTTGAACTCTTTTGGTACTCGTGAAAAGACTGTGAGACAGAATCATGAAAACAATTGAGTTTCGGGAATGGGTCGAGACTGGGTAAAAATTTTCGGAAACGTAACGGGACTGGGGGCGTTTTTAAAACCCAGGAATTTCACAACGTCAAAGCATGTTATTTCACAAAGTTCAAATTTCACAACCCAGAAACTTCGAAATGTCGAAAATATAGACAGAGCTATATTTCAAATAATTCAAATTACTCAAACATGGTAATATACAAATATGTATAATATAATATGTATATAAATATTATAGGTTTTGATTTACAGATTGTAAATCTGTTTTAAGTATTTAAATTGGTTCAAAAGTTATTCAGTTTTTAAACTCGGCAAAATTGAACTTTTAAGAGAATAAACAGACAGCGCTGATTGGTCCAAATAGATGTTCATTTTATGGACCCGACTTTAACCTTTATTTTCTCACACCCCTTTTTAGTCAACATACAACAATTATTCATTTATCACGTAACCATTTAGATTCAATTAGAAGATAATCCATCAAAATCTTCACATTTTAAAATATTTTTGATAACTTTAAACCTATGTCCCAAAGTGGAACGTTGGGTCACAGTCGTTAATAAGTTACACAAATAAAACAAAACAGAAAAAATATTGCATAAAATGAACCAAAGGAGAACAATCGATAACAACAAAATTTGTTTTATACTTTCAAAAAGAATTTCATACATTAAAAATCGGAATTCTAATCATTGCCTAGTGTGATAAACATATTTCATGTTTTTAGTAATAAAAAAAAAATTTAGGTTTTGCATTGCGTACTTATAGATACAATTAATGTTATTCTTATATTCTTTCAACTAACTAGGTAGACCAGGAATAAATCTGTATTCATTCTGTTGATGAAACTCAAACGATAAATAAACAATTTATTAGGTTAGCCAGTCCAACAGACAGATAAATATACACTCTGGGTCCAAAAAACCACGCCGCTATATATTTGTATATAACTTTGGCAAATGTGAAGCGATTTTTAGTTTTTTCACTATTTGACTCAATAATGAATAAGAAACAAGATTTAAGAAACATTTATTTCGACCCTTTTAATATGTAGGGGGAGGCTGTTCAAGATGAACCAGTTCCAAAGATGGAACGAGCTCATTTACAGTTATGCGCTTTAAAAATAAAAATAAAATGTATTCATATCCATGCATCCGTCTTATATGCACATTTGTATGTTGGTTTCGTTTCTAAAAGTTGTCTCATTTAGTTAGAATACTTGAAAAACCTATTTCTAGAAGAGTTTTTAAAATATTGGGATATAGCATTTTGCATTTTTTTTCTCAACTTCCTAAGGTAAATAATTTCAATTTTTATTAGTAATTAGACGATGCAAAAAGTTTTATTGTTTGAAGTTGTAAAATTAAAAATGGAGTAATTGGCCTGTTATGACCATGATTACGTGCATGGTCATAGTGCCAAACATGGAAGTTAAAATGAGACTGTTGAAGTTGATTAGTCTATATTCTATTTACTCTGTATAGTCTATAGACAAAATATATTTTGCATAGTATATATTTCATACAGACTATATATTTTATATTGACTATATATTTTATATTGACTATATATTTCATACAGACTATATATTTTATATTGACTATATATTTTATATTGACTATATATTTCATACAGACTATATATTTTATATTGACTATATATTTTATATTGACTATAAATTTTATATTGACTATATATTTTATATTAGCTATATATTTTATATTGACTATATATTTTATATTGACTATAAATTTTATATTGACTATATATTTTATATTAGCTATATATTTTATATTGACTATATATTTTATATTGACTATATATTTCATACAGACTATATATTTTATATTGACTATATATTTTATATTGACTATATATTTTATATTGACTATATATTTTATATTGACTATATATTTTATATTGACTAAATATTTTATATTGACTATATATTTTATATTGACTATATATTTTATATTGACTATATATTTTATATTGACTATATATTTTATATTGACTATATATTTTATATTGACTATATATTTTATATTGACTATATATTTTATATTGACTATATATTTTATATTGACTATATATTTTATATTGACTATATATTTTATATTGACTATATATTTTATATTGACTATATATTTTATATTGACTATATATTTTATATTGACTATATATTTTATATTGACTATATATTTTATATTGACTATATATTTTATATTGACTATATATTTTATATAGACTATATATTTTATGAAGACTTGAAGAGTTTATATTTTATGAAGACTTGAAGAGTTTATATTTTATGAAGACTTGAAGAGTTTATATTTTATGAAGACTTGAAGAGTTTATATTTTATGAAGACTTGAAGAGTTTATATTTTATTTAGACTATAGAGAGTATATATTTTATACAAACCAATTATTTACTTTTTAATTATTAAAATATTGTTAGTATTCATTAGCTTTTACATCGGCTTTATAGCACCTTATAGTCTATGATAATTTATATTATTTATCATCCAATTCATTCATATACAGCTGCCATGAGTTTCTACAAACGTAAGAGTGATCAACTTGTTAAAAAAATTTTAAATCCAATTGTTAACCAGATGAAAAAAAGAATATAAAAATGAAGCAATTTTTGAAGAAGTTGAACAAGTAAAGGTCGAAATGAAAACTTGAAAGCCTAGAGCAAAAAAAGTTTAAATTGCAAAATTAACTTAAAAGCTAAATCTAAGTTAGTTAAGTGAATTTGATTAAATGACAATTGACATTAAAATACAAACTTGTGTATTTCATTAGATAACTAAATAATTTGGACGATAAATACAACTTTTAAATGACATATTTTATTAAACACAATATAATTTAATCTTAAGGAACAGAGCATTCCATTTTGGAGCCCAGTTGCTCAACATGGAACTTTTTGGTGTTCATGTTTGAAGTAAAAAAAACTTGTGTTTTTATTATTATTTAGTCATATGTTTGAGTTCACATAACTAGACAAGGTATCAAAATAATGGCTGGATAAAATAAAATTAAAATGATTTCTTATGCAATTGAGCTATGAGGCTACGTTTAAAAATCGTTTCGTCTTGTGCAACATCCTCCTAATACATTTCCCTTGTGAAACTGAAACAAATGTGAAAATATAGAAAAATGTCATGTAAAAAACAAGTAATAACAAATGTAAAATTTATTCTTGAAAATTAAAACTTTACAAAATAAGTTTTTACTTTTTTATATGTTTTACATGCTTGATGTTATTTAGCTAGAAGATTCTCGCTAAATAGCATATCTTGATGTTATTTAGCAAAAAGATTCTCACTAAATAGCATATCTTGATGTTATTTAGCGAGAAAATTCAAAATACAAAAATCTGCACCAAGTTTTTATTCTTTGTTAATATCAAAACTCAATCTCAATTCTTAATATAACTTATCAAGATATATGAACTGAATAAAAATAAGAATAATCGCTTTCAACGTTTAACCTAACCCTTACCCTTACCTAATCTTTACCCTTACCCTAACCCTAACCTAACCCTTACCCTAACCTTCCCCTAACCCTAAAATAAAATTTAGTGTGAATTTTCACGCTAAAGTGTTCTCGCTAAATAACATCAAGATATGCTATTTAGCGAGATCTTCTCGTTAAATAAAAATTAAGGTTTTACATTACAGATATCGCTTTTTTCACACTTGTTTTAGTTTCACTAGGTGAAGATAATGCATATTGAAGGAATCTAAATAAATTTTATAAGATCTTGTTTTCCATTCATTTCTGAGTCAAATAATTGAAAAAATTATAAATCGATTTAAATTAGTCAAAGTTATAAACAAATATACAATAGAAATTTTTTTTGGCCCACAGTGTATATTTAGATAACATAAAATATCATCTCTGCCTGTCCTTCTGCCCTCTCCCTACAACTCGCTACTCCAATCTCCAAAAAGATCCCGTCGAATGTCTGACCGACTAGCATATTCTTCTGCTAGTCTTTTAAAATCCAGACTGCAAAGTATATCCTAATGTGAATGACAAACGGTCAGTGAATTCAAGCGAGGCTGTGTCATAGGTGCACGCAACCAAGTCTTAAGACGCCGCAAAGCACTAAAAGATATTTCTGCAGTACATGACGTTGTGGAGACACAAGCATCAACCTGATCAATCTTTCAACCTAAGGAAACCGATGTCTGACTTCCGGGATCAAAGCTTGCATTATTTTTTGCATTGTGCAAAGTTTCTGTATTTATTCTGGTATTTAAACATAGCTAATTGTGAACAAAGACTAGTTGCACTTAACTCACGATACTGCTTGCAAATATCATGGTTCATTTTACCTGTTAGCAACATTGTCACCAGCTGTAAGTACGAACGCAAACCAGGAGAATCTCGTTTGAACCTTTCTTTGAGTGGCATGATTGCAATGTCTATGACAGCGTAATATGATGCTCGATAATGTTTCTCTGGTTTTGTTGCTACATAAGCTGGGTCTAGCCCACAATACTTTTGTGGCGGCTTTTGCACCCGAGGTACCGCAAGCGGCTCGAGATCATATGTCAAAACCATACATGTGACATCTCTGAAAATAGCGTTAAACTGTTCATCTGATCGTAGGCGAGGCAGTTCTTGCACAACTGAATCAGACGCTGCAACCATTCAAATGACCGTGGCACTTGCAGACTGAAAAGTCGTGTTTATCTGCTTCAGAAGTGAAAACACCAAAACAACTACCTTGAGGGCCAGTGCAGTAGTGCCCTGTTAAAAAAAGGCCTCGAACCTTTATAGCTGTTTCATCAGCAGTACCAATGGAAACAAATGATTCCAAGCTAACAACAACCATTTCATAATGTTCAAACCCAGCAAACACTGTAGATATTTTAGTCAGCCATCTTGTAGGTCAAAGAAGTTTTATAATATACTTTTTATTCAGTGGCTCATCAGGAAAGTCAATTATTAGAGACACTAAAGCATCACTAAACTGCTTTTTGACCTTCCCGGAACGATTGTAAAAAGCACCTAACTCTTGGACAAACTGAAGTGAATTTCTCACAAAGGGATTGGCGGCAGCTGTGTGCTAGGCAACAAGATTTGCACCGTGTGCAGAACAGTGGAAAAAACAATTCAAGTTGATGCTCACTGCTGATAATAGCCTGACAACCATTATATCGGCCGCTCATGTTGGCAGCGCCGTCATAAGTCTGATCTGAGGTTTTCTATGGATAGCATAATTCTGATCAGAACATATTTTACTACAGCAGATAATTTTTGTCTGGTCGTGTCTGGTGGGCTAAATAAACCAATAAACTGTTCATTAACATTTAGAGCTTCATCAACAATCGATTCCTGCTCTAACCCATTGCAGTCTTGTGTGCCGTCAACCACAACACCAAACTGTCTTGATTCGGCATTATCAGTGCACACTATTTTTCAAACGATATAACGAGCTAAAAGCATCAGCATTTTTTTGGCAGTTATGTGATATGAAAATTTCAGTTTGATTTAACCACAACTTTAGTTAATGTTCGAAGTCTTTTGAAATTCATTAACTTTGTTTCATCTAACAAATTGAAATATTCGATATTAAGATGGACCTCAGAACCCCCCTATGAACATCGTCCATGCAAATTAAGAAACACAATATGAATGATTTTGTAATAAAAATGTAAATCTGTCTGCTTGCAAAAAGTGGACCGATCTTTTCTGAAAGCATCCTGAATGTCTGCTTGCGAAAATTAAAAAATCAGAAATTTATTTTTTATAAATATAGTTCATTAATTCAAATCCATAAATAAAAAAAGAAGAGTAGGTTGATGAGTATTTGAGTAAGGCTTACTCAGTAAGCAAAGAATAATTTTGCTTCAGGCAGCTATCACTATAACTACGCCTACCCAAAATATATTACTGAAGAAAAATTCTGTTTCATGCTATGGTTGAGGATTATGCTTGAATTAAAATAAAAGTTGATAAATTATTTTATTTGAAAAATTGAAAGGGCTTCATGTTAAGATGGACTCCAGGAACCCACTAGCATTGCTACTCATACATACTCACAATTAGCATTTTTTATCCCATGGTTGACGATTAGACCCGTATCAAAATGAGAGTTGATAAATGTGTATCTTTAAAAGGGGTTCTGGGGTCCTTATAAAAGTGGACCCCAGGACCCCTTCAGTATTCCAGCCTACATTTTAAGTATTTAAATCGGGGGTTTAATGATGTGGAAATTCTTAACCCTTGGATATTTTGATTACTCTTTCTCTGCTCCAGTTCAGAATGACATTTTTATTTTGAAACAAATAACATAAGCTGGATTATTTTCTGAAGTGCATATTTCTTGTGTAAAATGACAAATTGCAAGTAACTCTATTGAAAATTTCAAGTATTTTTCACCCCCTGTTCTATTGCAAATCTTCAAGAAACGAGAAGTTTTTTGACGAAATGCAATTTTTCCCATTCGTTTTTTGACAGTAAATTAAGAGAGTGCTTGTGTTCACTTGCTGACAATGTAACCAAAACAGCAAAACACAGTTCAATTTGGATAAGTTTAAAAGCGAAGCGTTACTGATGCTATTGACAAATGACGCAAACGTCGAGCATTTGTTTTGAGATATGAATCGCTATTACTTTTATAAATTCATTTTAAATATTGAATTTTGTGAATAATGACAAAAATTATTATTTAGTTTAAAATTTACACAAAGGTTTTTTTAAATTTCACACTTGTTTAAGTTTCACTAGGTAAAGGTACGGAATATTTTAGAAATCAAAATAAACTTCATGAAATCTTGTTTTTCATTCTTTTATAAGTAAAACAATGAAAACTAAGTTTAAATCGATTAATATTTGGTAAAGTTATAGACAAACATAGAGTGGCTTGTTTTTTGGCCCATAGTGTCAATTGCTTTATATTATTACCTTGTAAATATATCATTTATATTAAAATATATCCGAATGTTTGGTTCTTATTTTTTTTAAATGAAAAAAAACTTTAATAATTGAATCTACTGCTTCAAATAATATGTAAAGCTCTCATTACATATTTTTATCGATTGCGTTAAACCTTTGTAAAATAAAGATATCTTTAAATTTTTACAAATGGTTTAAACTAAATTCATTCAATCGCTACCAATCCATAATTATTTGTATAGCGCCCTTTACAAAGTAAACAAAAGCGCTCAGCCATCACGTTTTGAACAAATACGTCTTCAGGCCTCGACGGAAAGCTTGAGTGCATTAGTTGAAGTTTAAGAAGAGGGTAAAGAGTTCCATAAAAAAGGACCACAGAATGAAAAAGAACGTTTAGCAAAAGAGTGCTTAACGAAAAGAACGCTTAAAGGTCGATAATCTTAGACCAGATTTAGGGGGTTGTTTAATTTGATATTTAAGATAAATTGGAGCAGTACAGTTATGAAATTTAAAAATAATTAGGCATATTTTAAAAGTCACTCTAGACTTCAAAGGTAAATAATGTAACAAACGAAGATAAGGAGAAATATGAGAAAATTTAGGAGCACGAGCAACAAGACGAGCAGCACAATTAAAGGCTTTATTTAGAGGAGCTAAAGTAGAATCAGGGAGACCATAGTAAACAGAGTTGCAATAATCAATCCTGGAGAGAACTAGAGAAGAAACAAGAAGCTTCAAAGTAGGATCGTCAAGAAAAGGAAGAAGCTGTTTAATACGACGAATGTGGAAATAACAAGATTTAGAAACAGATAGAGTTTGAGGAGCTAAAGACGGGTTAGCATCAAAGATAAAACCAAAGCTACGTATAGAAGATGAAGGGTTTAGAGATAATGAGAAAGGGGGAAGCAAAACTAAAGAAGAAAGGGATAGTAAAGATTTTGATTTTTATTGAAATAAATGAGTTCAAACTTTTCAGGGTTTAGTTTGAGAAACATAGATGAAGCCCAAGAAATAATAGATTGAAAACCGATAGTTATTTTATAAACAGCTAGGTCAAGAGAGGAGTCAGTGAAAGATGTATAAATATAAGAGTCATCAGCATAAATTTGACTATTTAAGGAAGATGAAGAAATAGTATAAGGTAGTTCCGAGGTGTAAAGAATAACAAGTAAGAGTCCAAGGATTGAGCCCTGTCGAACACCATAAGATAAAGAAACAGATGAAGAACGAGAAGATTCAATTGATATATAGGAAGTTCGCTCAGAAAGATATGATTTAAGCCAGTTAAGGGTAGATCCAGAAATATTAAAAGAATAATCTAAAACATTTAGTAAAAGTATCAAAAGCAGATTTAAAAATCCAGGCATAAAAGAAAAGTAAATGCATTCGAATCAGAAGTTAAAATAAGGTCATTATAGAGTTTAAGTAAAGCAGTTTCAGTGGAGTGGCTAATTCTAAAACCAGATTGATAAGAAGTAAGAAGTGAGTATTTTTCTAGATAGAAGATTAATTGTTGAGAATTAATTTTTTCGAGGACCTTAGAAAGAAATTAAAGATTAGATACAGGTCTATAACTAGATAAGGATGCCGGATCAAGAAAAGGGTTTTTAATTTTAGGAATAATAAAGATTTGAGAACAGAAGGAAATTTAGATGTAGAAAAGATTAAATTGCGTTAATAAATTTGTTTAAACAATATTTAGTAAACTCTCTATAGAATTTTCATATAAAGATGAAAAAAAATGTTGTTTTATATATTATTATAAAACTATAGAAGTGAAGCAAATGATTGGGTTAAGGCATACATTGAAAAAAAAATTATGTTTCACATTCACTTGCAACCCCCCATAAAGAAATGTTTACTTTGTATACAGGTATAAAATATACATATTATATAAAGATATATCTCTAGAAAGAAGGTGGATTAACATGACTCATATGAAATACAGCTTATAAAACTGAGATTTTATGATATGAGATGGCAATGAAAGGTTGTCGGTTAACTGCACACAAACGAAAGCGCGCTGCATGTGTTAAATGCACATTTGTTTTTGCACATTTCTTCTTTTTTACAAAAAAAACGTTAATTTAGGGTTAAGGTTAGAAAAATTTCATTTCAAGAAGAAATGTGCAAAAACAAATGTGCATTTAACACATGCAGCGCACTTTCGTTTGTGTGCAGTTAACCTACAACCGCAATGAAAAAATTTATTGAAAGCTTTTTATACATAATATATATTATATGGAGATATATCTTTAGAAAGTATATTCATTAACATGACTTATATATAAAACAACTTGTAAAAATATGCTCTTAAATGAGCATCAAAAACATTGAAGACATATGATGATATATGACACGGGAAATAAATTATTTAACAAAAAGTTTAAAAGTTATAATCTTAAGTGAGCCTTAGCTACTTTTTCCAAGATTTTTTTTCGGAAAATAATTTTTGAAGAATTAGTTAGAATAAAACTCATTTTCATTGTTTTCAAGCAACTTTCATCGATATATAAAACAGGAAAATAATTATTTGACAAAAAGGTAGAGTCATAACCCTAATGTAATGTATGCTACAGATAACAGGACGAGGCCGGGAACCAAAATTCTGATGACCAGCGGTAACGGGACAGCAAGAAGAAAATAATTTAGGGATTTAGAAAAGAAAATAGTTCCGGCCCGACTTCTAGTTGTAAAAAAGATGCGTGGTTAGATGACACAACTAAAATAATATCAAACTGTTTATACGAAATAACGCCAGCCAATTTCGACATGCATTTAAAAAATATTTTTCTAAAGAAGTCTTTTAATATAAAGTTTTAATTTACAAGTTTTCATTGATATAGTTTTTGCTTCTGAACTAACAAATACAACAAAATGTTCATTAATTTTTTAAATAAATATATTGATATATAAATATATACTGTTTCATATGTTAAAATGTGATATTGTTACACACATCTAGTATAGTTATTTTTTTCAAAGTCTAAAGATATTATTTAGACTTATTTTCTTGCATACTTATCATGGAACACAATGGTTTCCATAATAGAATCAAGGCTGGATTTGTGAGGGGGTGAAGGAGGGTTCAACACTCTTATCAAAAAGACGACTCCCTCTAGGAAAATATTAAATTTGTGTTTTGGGGAACGAAGTTGAGCTCCTCTGTAAACAAACCTAATTTTACTGTGATATCATACTAATTTCTTAAAGTTAAAAAACATTTTAAAAATCCAGGCCTGATTAAAATTTACTACATAAAGTTAATAAAACGATTTTCAAAATGTAAGAACATTGTTAGATTTTTTTAACCATGTAAAATATTAACATGATTGAAATTTTAGACTTTTTTCCTTGTTGTCTGGGGCAAGATGAAAATTTAGTAGTGTTGTAAAAGAATGAAGTTATTCCTTATTTATATTTATTTGTGAAGTAATATTCAATTTATTTATTTAAAAAAATGCTCTAACAGTTCATGAAAAAAACAGTTTTTTATCTTTGAAAATAACATAACAAAACGACATTAATCGTTAACTAAGTCATTTTGCCCCGGCCTCCCCTACATACTATAATCACCCGTGATGATATCTAATTTATAACAATTCTATGTTAGTTATTTTTTTAAAATGGAAAAATAGTTTCTAAAAGTGTTGCAAATGGAGGCATATACGGAAAAGTCGAGTAATATGGAATGGGGGGTTAGAAATAATGGAAAAAAACAATATTTCATACAACTTGTTATGGAAAAATAAAAATAACCAAAGACATTTGTTAAACTTCTTAAAGTAAGTCAAATTTAACAAAATAGTTTCATGATTAAAATATATATTTGTTTTGTGAGGGACAGTACAAAAGTTATGTCATGCATGATTTGTGGAAACCTACAATTTCAGTTGCTAAATATGGACTACATAGTGTTCCATATTAGCCAAAATAGTGTTTAAGAAAAAGATTTTCCGTAATTGCTGGTTAAACTTTGTCAACTAAAAAGTTAAAAAATTATAATAAACAAAAACTCTTTTACTGCACTTTAAGATTACAATTACTTTTTAGATTACTTATTAACATTAAGTTCGATTTTTTTCTAATTCTATCATTTTAAGCAGTTTATATTGTTTCTATACGATTGCAAATACATACGTAGCCAAAGTCTCGGTATTCCATATTACCTGACTTTTCAATGATACCCGACTTTCTTCTTCAAATATGAGCCCGGTGAAAGGATTACACTTTAAACGTATACTACGTAAATAGCTGGAAAAAGATAAATTAAAAAAACATGTAAACTAAGTTAAAAACTAATTTTTTTAAATAATAAATATATATTCCATACATTAAAATTAAAATATTAAATTTGTGTTTTGGGGAACGAAGTTGAGCTCCTCTGTAAACAATTCCATACATTTTTGAATCTTAAAAAAATCTTGGAAAAATCATTATTTAAAAAAGTTAGCTTTTAAATTAGTTTTCAAAAAATTATTATTTTTTATTGTATAATTTTCTGAGATCTTTTTTTAGTTTGTTCTGGGATTTTCAAAATGTTGTATGAAACAAATATTCATTATTTGTATTAAAAAACTTTTAAATTCGTTTCAATTTATATTTATTTATCGTTTAGTTCATATTTTTCCAGCTATTTCCGAAATCTACATTTTCTGGCATACTGGTGAAAAGACAGACATACCTGGGAAGGGGTATATGTGGAGGACAGGACTAGAGGAATAAGTTTTGAATAGGGCGGTGTCGACGTGTTCAGAGAGATAGATGATATTCGGTGAAGCAAGCATGCCATGGTCACTTGTTACAATGAGGTTCGTTGAGTTGAGCAAGTGGTTTTTCTCAAGTTGCGAGAGTAGGAAACCTAGGATGTGGTCGAGTTGTTCGACTATTGAGGCCACTTCATTTGAGAAGGGACCATAAACATGGCCTGTGGTGTCAGGCTCATGGATGTAGAGAAGACCCAAGTTGATGGGGTGCTCTTCTCGCATAAAGAGTTCCACCAATGTACTCACCAACTTATCAAATGGTGTCTCCATATTGTACTTGAAATAGTAAGTTGGCTGCAGAGTCTCTGCTTCAGATCCAGGCCAGAAGACTGTTCCACTTTTCCTGGCACACCCACAGTCTTTTTTACATTCACAAGCCTCATTCAGCTTCCAAATAGGCACCACAGGAGTGCCTGACTTGCCATCCCACCACTTTGCTTCTTTAGATGACAACTGAAACGACTCATTAAATAACGGATCAAAAAAATTGTTAGCAACTACACCATGCATGTCCTCGTACATGCCTGTTACGATGCTGTAATGGTTGGGAAAGGTTTTTGTAATGAATACGTTTTTGAGTCCACCTTCAACAGAAGCGCCTTCAAGCAAAATGCGGTCAAAGTTGGGAGTCTTGACGCCTAGGTTTTTGACGATGTCCAAATAGTCCCATCTGAAGCCATCAAAAGACAGCAAGATCAGCTTTGGAAGACCAGAGTGTTCTTCATGATGAGGAAGGCATTCAAATAAACCGAGAAAATACAAACAAACCAACGACGAAGTTAAAATTACTGAAAATATCGCCATCTCATTGAAGAAAATTGTGTAATTAATTGCTGAAGGTGTGTCACTGGTTAATGATTATAAGCAAGCTGCTTAAAACATTGTTTAAAGCATATTGTACATACCTATATACATATAGTAGTGAGAAAATGTCCATGATTACGCCATGAATAGAAAATTGCGGGGAGCAAGATTGAGGTGTGGTTTCAAATATTGCTTGTATAGCTGTTTAAAAGAATTTCAAATCAGTCAGTTTTTGAAGTTTGTAAAAATATACGTTTTATTTAATGATTGAAACCACAAAAATACCGTAATGTGTTTATAATGCAGTCTTGATTAGTCTAAAGCTGCAACACACCTCCTCTCAAACATCGCAGTCACCAAAGAGTGCCTCACTTGCAGGAAGGCTCGTTGCAAGGGATTATAGTTCAAAGGGGTAATGGAAGATAGGGGATGAGTCAATTAACTAAAACCTCTCGTATAATTTCTTCACATGGGAGATCACTGAAAAAAATAGAATTGACCTTCAACCATAGGTACCCGCACTTGGGTGAACAGAGATAAGCTCCCGGAGAAAAACCTTCTTATTACAGTTATTACTTTTGTATTTAAAAAAAAAAAATTGTAGTTTAAATTGTTTTATCATTATTTATTTGTTTCCCAATTTTTTTATTATTATTATTATTATTAATATAGTAGTAGTAGTAGTAGTAGTAGTAGTAGTAGTAGTAGTAGTAGTAGTAGTAGTAGTAGTAGTAGTAGTAGTAGTAGTAGTAGTAGAAGTAGTAGTAGTAGTAGTAGTAGTAGTAGTAGTAGTAGTAGTAGTAGTAGTAGTAGTGGTAGTAGTAGTAGTAGTAGTAGTAGTAGAGTAGTAGTAGTAGTAGTATTTGTAGTAGTAGTAGTAGTAGTAGTAGTAGTAGTAGTAGTAGTAGTAGTAGTAGTAGTAGTAGTAGTAGTAGTAGTAGAAGTAGTAGTAGTAGTAGTAGTAGTAGTAGTAGTAGTAGTAGTAGTAGTAGTAGTAGTAGTAGTAGTAGTAGTAGTAGTAGTAGTAGTAGTAGTAGTAGTAGTAGTAGTAGTAGTAGTAGTAGTAGTAGTAGTAGTAGTAGTAGTAGTAGTAGAAGTAGTAGTAGTAGTAGTAGTAGTAGTAGTAGTAGTAGTAGTAGTAGTAGTAGTAGTGGTAGTAGTAGTAGTAGTAGTAGTAGTAGAGTAGTAGTAGTAGTAGTATTTGTAGTAGTAGTAGTAGTAGTAGTAGTAGTAGTAGTAGTAGTAGTAGTAGTAGTAGTAGTAGTAGTAGTAGTAGTAGTAGAAGTAGTAGTAGTAGTAGTAGTAGTGGTAGTAGTAGTAGTAGTAGTAGTAGTAAATCTCAATGACGACAGATTCGTGATGCCAAGACAGATTGAATTGATTTCAAGTGTGTTGTGTTTCAATATACTGTCTCAGAAACCGAATAGAAAGTTTGTTAATCAAATTATAAATCTTATATATATCAAAAAATTATAAATTTATTTAGAATTTTTTAAAGACTTTGGTTAGCGAACTACCAGCTTAAATATGTAAATTTTTTGACATTTTTTATTAGTTTATTATCAAGCTTTGTGGTGAGCAGATTATTTTCATGAGAGATGCATGCAGGGGCGACGATCATCTTCAAATTTTTGGAGGATTCAACTCAGCATGGAGGATTCTGAGAGGGTCCTTGGGTCCAGACACCCCTCCCACTTAAAAAAACATTTCAAAAGCTTCTGACAATTCTGAAAACATATTAAAACTTTTTTCTCCATGTTGGTCAGCCACTTAACAATCTTTTTCTGAAATGCCCAGACTTTATTCATGAGACGGAACAAGCTGGCATTCTTGCTTTTCACTGATAGATTATATCTTCAAAAATACCAAAAATATCTTAAAGGTATGCGGCAAAACAGATATTTTAGGAGCTAAAAACATCCACCAGACCAGGTTTTTGTTGCTTTACGTTGGCTTCAAAGCACAAATAGACGATTAATGTCACTATTACTAATAGTCTATTAGCTTCAAGTCGAATGTAACCAAGAAGAATAGCTCTGTTGGAAACATTATTTCATCAATACTTTTAGCAAATTTAATATATAAAAAATTTAATAAGTGTTAAACATGTATTTTTTACAAAACATTTTGCCCTCCATTGAACAGAGTTCCGCAGCTCAAGTAACTGTGCTATAAGGTCATTCGATAGAATTTCGACCAATGAAGTACACCCCCCTTTCAGAAATTTATGAAACTTAGATATTTTGTCTATCAAAATAAAAAATATAAAAAATGTACTTTTCCTGATTATTTTTTCCAAAGACTATTTTTACCCAGAACCAAATTGAGAAAAGTTAGCAGCAAATATTTATTTAATTATCTTAAAAAATCGATCATTTTTTAAAAGTTTAAACGACAAAAGATATTTATCACAATTTTGGAAAATCAAAACTATTATAATGAATTCATAAATTAACGCTTTTTAAGAATATCAGCCACTATTATGATAGTGGTTTGACCTATATAATAGAAATAAAAAGACTTGCAGTGGTTGAAAAAACTATGAACTAAACTATCATATTCGGTCAAGTATAACTCCACTCCGCTATTGCCCTTTAAAAAACCCTTTTAATCATCATTTTGCTTTTTTTCACATAGATGCCTCCATTGGGCAAAGTCAACCAAAAGTTGTTTCGAGGCTCTGCGTTCAAATGTAATCCCGAACAACTGTTCAACCACCAACCTGAAAAAATTTGAATGCAAATTGGAAAAGCTTGGTTTATGAATATGATTTTTGGAATATTTCATGAATTTTGAAGCTTTTAGATGAAATAATCTTAAAAAATAAATCGACAGTAGCAGTATTTGAAAATACCTCCATTTTGAAGCAAATGCTCGCAACCACTTTTCAAATTATCCCACGTATAAAAGGGATGTCCCATAGTGTTACAAGGAATGCAAGGTCTGGAGTAGAAGGGCTCGTTGGCGTCTCCAACGTAGTTGTAGAGATAGATCGGATATCTAGTGGTTGCGTTTCCCAGGCTAAAGTTCTGGTACTCAGCTGAGTACCAGGTGTCGTCTAACGCTGACTGCAGTTCGACTCTGTAGTTTCAACAAAATTTGTTGTTGAAAGATTAATAGATTAATAACTCTAAAAAACATTAGCTTTAAAAAAAATTAAAATAAAAAATTATAAGAGGGAAGCAGTGACCGAAGTTTGTACAACCCTCGAGAAGTGAGTTGGTGGACAGCTTCGAGACCGACCCAATAGTTCTCGTCACCCAAATTGAAACCTTGCTGGAACTCTAACCAGGTCTTATTGAAGTTTTCTGTAGCTATTCTGGTCTGAATCACTATCCCTTTGTTGACGGTGAGGAGAGTAAAAGGTGCCAAAGCTGGTATCTCTTCTCTAAAGTAGCTGGCAACAAAGTCTAAAAATAAATAAATAATGGTTTTTTGTTAAAGATGTAATAAGTTTACGACCTAGCCAGTTTATCCCCTAAAACATTAATTACGGTATTTTTTGACTCCAATCGAGCGAACAAGAACGAGAAGGAATCGGTCAGGGCTAGTGCGAGGGCAAATTTAGACTAGTCTTTGAAGATTTTACGTGCAGAAATTCATCTATCCACTATATGAAAGGATGAAATATCTCTTTAAACTTTGTCTAGTTTTTTTCAGTGAGTTTTGATATGAAAACTCATTTACATCTTTGAACCCTTCAGAATTATTCTTATGTCGTTCAATTTAAGAAACTATTTTAATTTTAAACAAAAATTTAAACTTTGTTTTTTAACTTATCTATAAATATCAAAACTGATTTAGATGTCACTTTACTTTGGCTCGATTGAATCGTTTCTTTTCCGCTCTCGTCTTAGAAATTAATCCTAAGTTATCTCAAAATCTTAATTTTCCGTGAAACACAATGTATAAGACGCACCAATTTATAAGGCGCATTTAATTGGTGAAAAAAACTTTTTAAATGAAAAATTTTACGAAAAAAAACTTAGTTCATTCTTATAATGGTTGACATCGTCATCCCTCCTCGCTTCATCGCTTACATCAAAGAGTGGCTTGTCAACCGTCAAACCAGGGCAAACTACAAAGGGGTCATCAGCAAGCCAAGAGTATTAAAGGCTGGACTACCTCAAGGAGCAGTATTGTCACCCTTACTTTTCGTCATCTACATAAACGACCTCCTCGGCAGGTTTCTGGAAGATTAGACGGTGTGTGCTTTTGCAGATGACTTAGAAATAGCGCACACGGGCAACAAAAAGCTGATTATCCAGTCAGAACTCCAAAAATAAATAAACAAAGTTCAAGATTGAAGCTCTAAAAATCGAATTGCTCTCTCCTGCAAGTGCTCGAACAACTTCTTATCGCCATCAGTCAACAAACACAACTAGTAATTATCGCTTACATTAACAACATTCCACTCCCGTTTCAACCGAACCCGATCTTCCTTGGAGTCAAAAATGACAGACTTTTGCACTTTGGTAAGCACACATACATGATATTGGACAGGCTAAAAAAACTGGTCAACATCATACGCAATCTCGGGGGCACGGAGTGAAGATGGAAGAAAACTGAGAAGCGTGTACTCTGCACTCCAAAAAAGCACCCTGGAATATGCAGCACTGCATGGGAAACATGGAAGTCTAAAACCCACATTGTGAGGATCGAGAGTGCCCAATACCTTCACTCCTTTACAACTACAACGTTTGTTTTAGTTTTACTTAGTAATGGTAGTGCATATTGAAGGAGTAGAAATAAATAAATCTATTAAAAACTTTATACAATTATTTTAAAAATTAAAATTAAAAAAACTAAAAACTGTGTATTAATCAAAAATAATGGAATCTGAAGAAGTTTTAAAAGTTGTAAAAATAGAAAAACTTTATTTAACCAGCACTGTAAAAAAAATGAAGCCTGGAAAACAAGCAACAACAAAAAACTAGAACATATTTTTTATTCTAAAAAAAAAAATTAGCCCATTTTGCTAGAATTTTCCTTTTATTTTATTATACAATTTTCCGTTCACAATACAATCAATTGAAGCAAAAATATTCTGTTTAAGACCAAAAATGTAAATGTTCCACTAATGGAACACTGAGCATGAACATGAGTCAAATTTAACAGTGAATCGAATTTTTTATTGTCAAAACATTTAAAAAATTGTCTAATATTATTATCCATTGAATATCAAAATAAAAGATGTTTAAAAAAAATAGTATAAAAATATTAAAATAACAATTAGTTTATTTTGTATAAAATGTATTAAAGCCCTTTTCATATATTTTTGTTTTGTTCTTTTTGCAAAAAGCGCACCTGGCTTGCCTTTTTGCTAAAATTAAATATTGTTCTAGCTTATCAAACCTAACAGGGCTTGGCACTCGCTTTTTCAAAGGCTTACCAAAAAAATCTTTTTTTCTCTGTTGATATCTATCGTTGACATGAAATAATTGGATCGATGCTCCTGACATTTTTTAATGATAAAAAAAAATTCAAAAAACACTGGCACCAAGACCCAACTCTTTGTCATATACTGGACCTGTTGTTCCCTGGTAGGGTCATATTGAATTAAGTAACCAAGGCGGTTGCTAAGACACTAAAACTTGAACCCAAACCTTATTGGCTTCCCTCTCATATATTGTTTCGCACAATTTTTCCATAATGTATACTGCCATGCTTTCATCAACACTGATGCTTCCAAGAGAGCATTTTCTAAAAATGTTTGATATAACAAACAATTTGAAGTCTAACTTTGGTAAATTAATCTTTTTTTTTTCTTTTAATAAACGTATATATATAAACTTATATGAAAATTTGACACCCCTTGCTCATGCTCACTGTTCCAGCAATGGAATATTTATAATTTGTTTTTAAAATTATGAATATTCAGTAGATTAAAAATTGAGGAACAAATTTTAATTAAAAGAAAGATAATTATTGAGAATAGGCAAAAAACAAAATACAGAAGTTTGCAAATTTTATTAATTATTTTTATTTAGCCATATTTTCAAACTATTTCATTCTTCTTTAAATTAGAAAAAAATCAACAAAAATATAATCAACAAACTATTTAATTCATTTTTAAACAACTTTAAATTTAAGAATTAAATATTTACTGGTTATTTAATTTTTTTCTTGATGTTCTAATAATGAAAAACTGAGCAAATAGCTTCATTTGAGAAAGTTAGCCAGAAAAATATTAATGACTTCCATTAAACTTCGTGACATCATTCAAATGCTTCATAGGTAAGTAAGACTCGAATAACGCAATCATGGCAAAATACTTTCACACTGACCAAAAGATTGAAACAATTTGTTGGACAATTGTGTTGGTCAAAATTTCAATGTTTAAAAAAATCAATATTTTACAGTTTTTATTGATTAATTTCAACATGCAAATATATATTTTTTTGAGCTGTGTTTAATCTAAATTAACTTTCGATTAATGCCGTTAATAGATAAACGCTATTAAAAATTAACGCAATTAAAATTTAACGCAATTAAGCAAATTTATCGAAATTGAAATTTTTGAACTTATTTTATTGTTTTGCGGTACAGAAAGTAGTTTTTAAAGTTGCATTTTATCAAAAAACTTCTCATTTCTTGTAGATTTGATCGAAAATATGTAGCTATTTTCATTCTACACAAGAAAAATGCACTTCAAAAGATGATCCAGTTTATGTTGTTAGTTTCACACACAAAATTATTTTCGAACTAGAGCAGAGATAAATTAAGAATAAGGGGGAGGTTGCACAAGTCGGGACGATTTTTAAACGTAGCCTCATAGCTCAATTGCATAAGAAATTATTTGAATTTAAATGTATCCAGCCATTATATTGATACCTTTTCTAGTTATGTGAACTCAAACATAAGACTAAATAAAAAAGAAACACAATTTTTTTTACTTCAAACATGAACACTAAAAATTCCATGTTGAGCAACTGGGCTCTCAAAATGGAATGCTATGTTTCTTAAGATGCATTTATATTGTATTTAATAAAATATGCCGTCTAAAAGTTGTATTTATCGTCAAAATTATTTAGTTATCTAATGAAATACACAAGTTTGTATTTTAATGTCAATTGTCATTTAATCAAATTCACTTAACTAACTTAGATTTAGCTTTTAAGTTAATTTTGCAATTTAAACTTTTTTTGCTCTAGGCTTTCTAGTTTTCAATTCGACCTTTACTTGTTCAACTTCTTCAAAAATTGGCTTATATTAATTTTCAATTGTTTATCTCTATAGTCTAAATAAAAAATATACTCTATATAGTCTATGTAAAATATATACTCTATATAGACTTATCAACTTCTAGTCTTATTCTAAAATTCATCTTAGTTATTTATTCGTGGTCCATGTTAGGCAACTATGACCACGCACGTAATCATGGTCATAACAGGCCAATCACTCCATTTTTAATTTTACAACTTACACACAATAAAACTGTATTGCATCATCTTATTACTAATAAAAAATTGAAATTATTTACCTTCGGAAGTTGAGAATAAAAAAGCAAAATGTTATCTCCCAATATTTTAACAATTCTTCTAGAAATCAGTTTTTCAAGTATTCTAATTGAACGAGACAACCTTCCGAAACGAAACCAACATTAAAATGTGCATCTAAGATGGATTCATAAATATGAAATAAAATAAGAAATAATTTTCAAAGCGCATGACTGTATATAAGACCGTTCTATCTTTGGAACCGGTTCATCTTGAGCAACCTCCCCCTATTTCCCATAGTTAAGAGTTTCTACATCATTAGACTCCATATTGAGACTTAGAAAGTTTTCTTCTTGTTTGGTGCCAACAAAATAAAGGAGCACATCCGGCTTTTGCAAAACTGGCAACAAAGTATTTGTCATCTACTGCAAGCACAGTACTATGCAAATGTATATTCAGCTTGTCAGGACACATAGTTAGCAAGAAAAGAGCTTTTTCAGATAAAACTAATGTAACGACGTTACTCAAGCAAACAAGTTGTTCTACGTTACATTGTAACGTAGAACAACTTGTTTGACGTGTGAAATTTGTGTGAAATTTGCATTTTGTATAATTTATAGATTCCTTTTTCTTTTTTCCATTATAGATTACTTTAATTAATAAATTCCGATAAAACTTCAATAATTTTAATTACATTTGTGGTTAAAAAAAAGTTAAAATACTGTTTTAAACTAACGTCAAATATGCTAAAAACATTGCGTTTAAATACGATTAACTTTCGATTAATATTTTTAATCGTTCGATTAACGACGATAAAATTTTTTTATCGTGGATTAGCTCGAATATTTCAAACTTCTTCTATAATGACAAACAATAATATTTTTGTATTATTCAAGTTTTTTACTATATATATTTCACAAAATGCTTTTGATTAAAAAAATTATAAACAAAATAATCAATAACTACGGTGTTTTCTAATAAAGAACAAATAATTAATAATCAAAACTAGAGCTTTGCTTTAATCTACGTTAACTTTCTATTAATGCGTTAACGACAGTTAACATTTTAAACTCCGTTAAATATTTTAACCCATTAAAAAAAAATTAACGCATTAAAAAAAAGTAATGCATTAAAAAAAAATTAACGCAATAAAAAAAATTAACGCATTAAAAAAAATTAACGCATTAAAAAAAATTAACGCATTAAAAAAAACTAACGCATTAAAAAAAATTAACGCATTGAAAAGTTTAAATGCATTTAAACTTATCCAAATTAAACTGTTTTTTCTGTTTTGGCTACATTGTCAGTAAGCGAACACAAAAAAACTACTAGTGTGAACGGGTAGCCTAGTCGGCAACGACTCTTGGCTTTGACCAATAATGATTGGTCCTAGGTTCAAGTGCAACCAATGCCCTAGTAACCCAAAGGCGCATATGAAAATATGCAGCCTAAGTGGCCTGGAAGCCCGTTCGGGTTATACGCCACTATAATAATGCTCGTCATTACTGTCAACAAACGAATGGGAAAAACTGCTTTTTAATCAAAAAACTTCTAATTTCTTGAAGATTTGCAACAAAACTTCTAGGGGATGAAAAAGACTTGAAATTTACAATAGTGCTACTTCCAATTTGTCACTTTACACAATAAATATGCACTTGAGAAGAAGATCCAGCTTATGTCATTTGTTTCACTCACATCATTTTTTCCAAATTTGGAGCAGAGAATAAATAATCAGAATATCCAATCGTCAAGAATTGCACATCATCAGACTTCCGATTAAAAACAAATACAAATACAAAAACGTCTTGTTAATGCACAAGTGTCTGTCTAATGAGTGCCCAGATTATTTTTCGAGTAGTATTGTCATGAGAGCAAGTCTTCCCCAGAGGGAAAGACTCAGGTCTGCTAGGTCAAGAGATGTAGTTCCACAGAGCTACAAACTCAAGTATGCAGGTGCAAGAAGCTTTTTTGTCGCAGCGCCGACTCTTTGGAATAGTCTTCCCAATAGACTCAAATCCCCGAGCTCGACCGCGACATTCAGCCGTTCCCTGAAAACGTACTTGTTCGACCGATCACAATAACTTACAAATTTACTGCTCATTTTCCATTCATCAATTTCTTACTTCCCAATTTAATCCTTTTTTTATTTATACAAATGGTCAATAATAATTGTAAAATATTTAATAATAATAATATAATATAGATATTTACTTTTATCTTACATTTATTGTTATTATTATTTCAGTTTCAACCTTGAAAAAAAAAAAAATTTTCATTAAAAAAATTATATATATATATATATTTTAATCGAACGATTAACGGCGATTAAAATTTTTAATCATGGAACAGCTCTAATCTAAACATATCTGGGTCTTACGGAATGAACAAGCGCAATTTTTAACGTTGTAAATAAAAAATAACTCATCAAATATCAATTAAAAATTCAGACTTATTTTTACTGTTTTATTATTTAAAATGTTTCATTGATAAAATTTTAATTGAGTGAAATGAGGTAGGTATTGACGAAAGTTTGTTTTGAAAAATTAACTTTTTCAATTGAAGCAGTGAAATAAAAGTAATTTTATTATAGAAATTAAAACTGGCAGTATTTTAAATATTTTTTCAACAAACATAGTCATTTGATAAAGTGTTAAAGTTTAATAAATGCTTTAAAAACTTATTTAACCTTAAATGCGCAGTTTTTTAGTTTCGGGTACCCGGTTTCTAAGTTTATTACCCATTGCCATCCCTATTCATAATCGTACTGTTCCCCCTCAATAATGCAAATGGCTGTTGTTTTAAAGTACGTATCGCTCTCACAATGCTTCGACAAAGCAACCCCTCCGACGCATTGTCCTTTATTTAATTATTTATTGAGAATAGGCGAGTACGTCGCTACTTGGGGTGCTCAGCCTTTCATTTAGTCGGAAAAATGAAATAATAAGAATATAAATATAAATAATATAATATAAATAATATAATATAAATAATATAATTTAAATAATATAATATAAATAATAATAATCTTTAGTAGGCGCCATTTGGTTTTCTTTTAAAATTTTCTTAGTTTTATTTAATTTTATTATCTCTATTTTTAGCTATTGTCTTTTTTCCATAATTTCAATTATTTTGAAATCTAAAATGTTTTTCGCTTGCACTTAAATTAGACATTTGTAAAGAAATGTGAACCTTCCATCCTCCACCTCCCTGACTTCGTCTTGTTCGAAAAGTGGCTTGAAAGTTTTGGTTCCCTCGGAACGTTCTTCAAGAGGATTCTGCAAAAGCCAACCATGCTACGATGAGCCTGAAAAAATGAAAAAGAAAGAAGAAGAAACAGATATGAAGAGCCCAAGAAGCGATGTTATTATGCCGCCATCTTCACTGCAACAATGCCTTGCAGCAACCCTGACTAACCCTGACTTTGCCTGTTCTACAAGTATAGAGAGAAAGCCTGTAGACGGCTCCAGGAAAACAGAATTTGTGATACATTTCAATAACCCACTATTAAATTTTTTATTCCTCGATAATCATTTTTTCATTCCTATCTATTATTATTTTCATTGTTTTATTAATAGTTATACATGTATACTCAATATTTTTATTTTCATGGGTTTATAAACATTGATTGATTGATTCACTAACACTCACAATAGCCACCAGTTATACATCAATCCATTCAACGCACTAACAACTCACTATCTTAGGTATCACATTCACCGACACTCTCAACATTTCACCACACATAGATCATATTATCAAAAGGTGCTTTCAAACTTTTCATGCCATCAAAACAATCCGTTCTCATGGACTCTTTGGTGCCAAACTCTTTGACTGAGTCCCTCATCATTTCTCACCTTAAGTATGCAGCTCCTTCTTGGTCTGGTTTTGCTAATCAGCAACAAATCAAACAACTCCCGTCATTTATTAACAACTAATTAGACTGAAATATCTTTCCTCTCACTACCAATCTATCACTTCTATTTTTACCACTTTAGAAACTAAACTATTTTTGAAATACCCACTAACTCTGACCAGGTTCTTCACCAAATTCTACCCTCTCTTAAAACATCTACACATAACACAATTTCGATACACCAATATATAACACGTTTAAAAACAAAACATTCCTCTTTCATCTTCTGAAACATCTCATTCTATAGTTTATATTTATATTATCATTTCTGATATGTATTACTTATTTATTTATTTATTATCATATTCACCATATCCTTGGTCGAGTTGTCTGATATTAATCCAATATCATTTGCATTAGAATCTAATAATTATCTTTTAGTTATGATTTATTTCAAATGTATATTATTTTACATTTTTTAATTCCAATTTGTTACGCTTTCTCGATTTTATTTTGGTTTTTGTTCACCTATTTTTTTTTAACATGGCTTGCGTCTGTCAAGTCGTGAAGAATAGAGATTATATAAAAAATAAATATATATATATATAAATATAAGAGGGATGCATAAATATGAAATAAAACATTGTTAATTTTAAAAGGGAATACGTGTAAATAAGCTCGTTCCATCTTTGGAACCGGTTCATCTTGAGCAACCTCCCCCTATGTAATGAAGAAACTAGCAGTGGGATGACAATAAAATAAGTGGCGGGCAAAAAAATGTACTTCCAGGGATAACAGTGATAATGGTGATCACATCAATTAGCGTACTCCACGTCCAGGGGATACAGATCAGAACACAAAAGCTAATAATAGTAATAACGACAAGAAAGTGTCTTCAAATAATGATAGCAATGACAGTTTTGCTGATGGAGCAACGGCACAAAGTAAAAGTGTCTGAATGTGGAAATAGAGTCTTAGAAAGTGATCCTGTGCGTTTAATTGCAGTTAGACATGACAAAAAGAGAATATCATGCGGTCCAAGACAGGACCAACCCGATTTGCTTTGTGAAAGGCTGCTGCTTCTGACAGACTTCTAGTTGTTCATTCGAGACTCTATTATTCAAGAAATTTTGAAGTCGACAAGCAAGGAAACTGGAATGCGTTATAATGAAAGTGGATAGAGTTGAAAAGAAGAGAATTTATTTGTTACATTGGTTTACTAATTCTTGCTGTTGTTCATAAAGCCAAAAACGAAGCAATCACTAAACTCTGGAACAAAAATCGTAGGTGACCAGTTTTAAACAGACGAATGCCAAGAAATAGATACAACAGGTTTCGAGTATCATTCATTCCGATGATACTCAAATTTCGGTCAAGAAACCGGATTGGTGTCATGTCTGTCAAAGATCCAGCGACAAAAAACAGTATTGGAATGCTCAATGCGAAGCAAACATAAATACTAAGAGCATACACAAGTGACATGCTTTATTATGTTATAGAATTTTTTTTTTCAAAACGTACTCATTGTTTTTGATCCATATGCAATACATAATTTATGACGTGAAAGCATTGCAACGCAAATTGACGTCATGGACATTAATGGTTCATACATATATAACACAGGGAATTTATTATTTGACAAAAGGTTAAAAAGTCATAACCTTAAGTAGGCTTCACCTACTGTTTCATAGATTTTGTGTAGTGAATGATCTTTTTTGAAAATTAATTAAAATAAAACTTATTTTCATTACTTTAAACCCGATTTCCATCGATATATGACACAAAAAATTAGTTAATTGATCAAAAGTTAAAAAGTTATAACTACAATTACACTGGCCAACAGCATTTGGGCATTTGGATCTTATTAAATAATTCAACACCACCAAGTTACGTAGTAAACGGACGGAGTTATAAACATTTTTAACAACTAAAAGTAATTTTTAGTAATTACCCTAACCCTAATCTTAACCCTAAAGCTCCACCCCTTAACTACGTAACTCCACCCATTTTTAAATTGTGTTGGATTATTTAATAAGACCCGGGGGTGTCTTTTTGTGGCTCTCAACATTGGAGTTCTTTGGATATTGGCGCAATACTATACCACGTCTATTTCGGTTTTCTTGGCTTTCTTATGTTTTAATTTACCATGAACGTATAAAATCTGATTCTGTTGGTTGGCACCAATGTGCATAAACCGTATTATTTGTAAGAAAAAGAGTAGTCTCAGTCTCAGCTTTTATGTTACTCATCCCACTGATCCCAACACGGTCGTTGCGTTGAGAAATTTCACTTTCTAGTAGAGTTTGGACCGAGTACCTTATTCGACCAAATAACCCCCGTACTCCCACGGAAAATAAAACGGGAACAAAAGTTATTGGTCTTTACAAAAATATTTACATAAAAAAATAAAATTAAAAACGCGTGGTTGTTTTTATAACGTAAAAGTTATAATAAAATAGGTATAATATCAAATTCTATTATATAAAAACTTAATTTTAATTTACTCATATGTATTTATTTACTTTATATATAAGGGAAGTTGCTCAAGATGAACCAGTTCCCAAGATGGAACGAGCTTATTTAGAGCTATGCGATGTATATTTAAAAATCTTTAATTCTCAATTCATACATCCGTCTTCTAAACACATTTGTATGTTGGTTTCGTTTCTGAAAGTGGCCTCGTTCAATTATAGTAATCGAAAAGCTATTTTCTGGAAGAATAGATGAAAAGTATGAAGATAACGTTTTACTGTTTTTTCTTCACATCTGAAGAATTATAATTTTAACTTTCTCATTATTAATTAGATGATGCACTACAGTTTCAATAGGTGCAAGTAGTATAATTAGTAATTGAGTGATTAGCCTGTTGTAACCATGGATTTGTAGCATGGTCATAGTTGCCTAAGATGAAACATGAATAATTGCATAAGATAAAAGGCAGGAATAGATTGTAGACATTGATAAATCTGTCTCTGGCATTCGTCCATCTCGGGAGATGATAAATCTTTATAGACTATATACAGTATAACAGACTATATAATGTTTATATTCTAAATAGATTATTGAAAATGGATATAAACCAATAATTTACTTTTTTAAACTGTTAGTATTCATTAGCTTTGCATGCTTGGTATGTTCTATTTATAGCTAAATCTCAAACTCGAATAGATGTAAACTTTCGTTTCATTAGTCTCAATAAACTGTAAACTAGAAGTTTGCAATGGTTGAAGCTGAAAGTGCAATGCGAAATAAAGAAATTTCTCTGGGTAAAACGAGCTTAACTTATGTTATTCCAGAATTTACTTTAAAAATGAAATGATAAAAATTCTTTAAAAAATTTAATGCGTTTTTAAAAACATTTGATGACGTTTTTGAGAAGGAACTGAAAGACTACATGTTCAAAATAAATAAAGATTTTTTGGAATGATCAGTATTGAGTGAGCGTAAAAAAGTATTTCTTTAGATAAATAAGAAAGTCTGATAATAAGTAAAATGTTTAAATTACAATTTTTGTGACATACAATATGATTTCATCCTAGGCAACTAAGCATTCCATCTTGGGAACCCAGTTGCTCAAGATGAAAATTTTGAATGTTCATGTTTGAGGTTAATAAACTCTTTTTTTCTTATGTTAAAGTTGATATAGTTAGACAAAGAGTCACTTTAATGGCTGGGTAAATTTTAATTTACTTTATTGGTTATACAATTGAGCTATGAAGCTACTTATAAAAATCGTTCCATCTCGTGAAACCTTCCCCTATACCTATTTATTTATGTTCATTCTATTATATATAAAAACTTGATTCTAATTCGTATTTATTTATTTCATAAATATGTATTTATTTTTATTTTGGATAGTTTAACAAGATGTTTTATATTATTAGGATATGGCCATACGACTTGTTTGCGCTAAAAAATTTGGCTTCAAATATTGATTTTTGGGAATAAACGTGATATTTGTAAATGTCCTTAATAGCATCTTCTGTAGAGCAAAAACAAGCAGCTACTGAAGTACTGGGAGTAACTGTCCATTCCAGTGAAGCGAACAGCGCATGCAAAATATTGTC
>OX030960.1:1759815-1784815 GCA_943735955.1 Piscicola geometra | reverse complement strand
ATAAATCTTTTTTTTATTGAATTGAATATACACACATATACATACATAAAATTTTGGAAGTTTTTTCTTCTAATAGTTTCTCAAACTCTTTCCACGCTGCTTGTCTTTCATCCTTTTGAAGACATTTTTAGTTTTCAAATCGGGGGTCAAATGATTTGGCAATTCCCTGTGAACATGCTATATGGGTCCTATATGGGCTAAATGGGCTATGGATTATCTATATGGGTCGTATATGGGTCTTATATGGGCTAAATTAGCTGGACGCCACGGGTTGTCTTCAATGGTGGGAGGGACCCTCGCAGTCCCATGGTAACTACCGCCCGTCCTAAGCCGGGCAGCCCCCGGTCAATAAGGTGTTACCCGTCACGGCCTGCCTGCTTCAGTGGGTGCCTGGAGCTTAAAGCACAGCTCAACAAACAGGCCGTTATCTTCACGCACCAAAAAACTACAAATACAAAAAGATGGAGATTTCAGCTCTCCGTATCGCAAGCTGGAACGTACGTACTATGCGCACTGAACTGAGTGATGACCTTCGTGAGATTGAAGACCTTCGCAAGACTGCAGTCATTGATCATGAGCTGCAGAGACTAAACTTTGATGTTGCAGCCCTACAGGAAACGCATCTTCCAGAGTCTAAATCCTTGAGGGAGGAACACTACACGTTCTTTTGGCAGGGGAAAAGAGAAGATGAGACCAGGGAACACGGAGTCGGCTTCGCCATCAAGAACACCCTGCTTTGTATGTCCGAACCTCCTTCTCGCGGAACAGAGAGAATCCTCACTCTACGCCTTCTCACAGCATCTGGCTTTGCTAATCTTCTGTGCATCTATGCACCGTCCATGCAAGCCAGCATCGAGACTAAAGATCAATTCTACGAACAACTGAGCAGCGTTGTTGCCACAGTCCCTGCCTCCGAACACCTTTACCTTTTGGGAGATTTTAACGCCCATCTTGGCTCTGACCACGACTCATGGCCAGATGTGCTGGGTCACCATGGCATCGGGAAAATGAACGAAAACGGCCAGAGACTACTCGAATTCTGTTGCTACCACAACCTGTGCGTAACAAACACATACTTCCAGTGCAAAGCATGTCACAAGGTGTCTTGGAGACATCCAAGATCAAATCACTGGCATCAACTGGACTTGATCATCACCAGTCACAACTCGTTGAACAACGTCCGCAGCACCAGAGCTTACCATAGTGCCAATTGCGATACAGACCACTCTCTGACCGCGTCAAAGATAATGTTGCGCCCCAAGAGGCTCCACCTCTCCAGGAAGAAATGCCAGCCGAAAATCAACACCTATCAGACCACCGATCAGGCCAAGAACCGGGAGTTCATAGATCGGCTGGGGGAGCTGCAACACTGCGACCAAGAGCCTAATGCGGAAGTCAGATGGAACTCGCTCCGGAATACCATCTTTAGAACTGCTTTACTCACGTATGGCAAAAAGTAACACAAGAACACCGATTGGTTCGAAGCGAATGCGGCAGATCTTGAGCCTGTTATTGATGCCAAAAGAAAGGCATTGATTGATTACAAACGCGACCCGAGTCAGTCCACCTTCGAAGTGTTGAAAGCTGCCCGAAGAAAAGCCCAGCAGACGGCTCGACGCTGCGCAAATGACTATTGGCTTCAACTGGCGAATAGCATCCAACAAGCGTCAGACGCTGGCAACGTAAGGAGCATGTATGAAGGCATCAAAAAAGCAACAGGCAAGTCAGCAAAGAAGACTGCACCCTTAAAGTCCAAATCAGGAGAGACCATCACAGACAAAGACAAGCAAATGGCAAGGTGGGTCGAACACTATCTGGAACTTTATTCTAAAGAAAACTCTGTGACTCAGATAGCACTGGACGCGATTGAAGACTTGCCAGTCTTGGAAGAGCTGGATGTCGAGCCGACCATGGACGAACTCAGCAAAGCTATTGATGCCTTAAAGAGTGGAAAAGCCCCAGGAGACGACGGCATCCCACCAGAAATAATCAAATGTGGTAAACCGTCTCTACTAGAACCACTTCACAAGCTCCTTTGCCTATGTTGGAGAGAAGGTAGAGTTCCACAGAACATGCGCAATGCCAAGATTGTCACCCTGTATAAGAACAAGGGCGACCGCAGCGACTGCAACAACTACAGAGGCATCTCACTGCTTAGCGTCGTGGGTAAAGCTTTCGCACGCATTGTCCTCAACCGTCTCCAAGTCCTAGCAAGTCGTGTGTATCCTGAATCGCAATGCGGCTTCAGATCAGGAAGATCCACAGTCGATATGATCTTCTCCGTGCGTCAGTTCCAGGAAAAGTGCAGAGAGCAGCGGATGCCGCTGTATATCGCCTTTATCGACCTAACTAAGGCATTCGACCTTGTAAGCAGGAACGGCCTATTTCGGCTACTCAAGAAGATCGGCTGTCCACCTCGGCTGCTCAACATTACAACTTCTTATCACGAAAACACGCAAGGTGGGGTCAGCTACGATGGGGAGACCTCAGAATCCTTCATAATCAAGAGTGGGGTCAAACAGGGTTGTGTGCTAGCGCCTACATTATTCGGTATCTTCTTCTCGATGCTGTTGAACTTTGCATTTAAGAGTCTGCCGAAGGTGTCTATTTACACACCAGAAGTGACGGGAAACTGCTGAACATGGCACGCCTAAGAGCAAAGACAAAAATTCGCACTGTCCTCATCAGAGACATGCTGTTCGCTGATGATGCGGCCCTGGTGTCACACACGGAGGAACACCTTCAGCAGCTGATGAATCGCTTTGCTCAGGCTTGCAGGGAATTCTGTCTGACCATCAGTATCAAGAAAACCAACATCATGGGTCAAGACATTCCTGTTCCACCCTCAATCACAATCGACAATCAGGTGCTGGAGGCCACTGACAAGTTCACATACTTGGGTTCCGTCATTACTAGCAGCCTATCCCTCGACATTGAGATTGATAAGAGGCTCGCCAAAGCAGCCAGCGTCATGGCCAGATTGAGCAAACGTGTATGGACCAACAACCAACTGACACGAAACACCAAACTCAAAGTGTACCAGGCATTAGTTCTCAGCACTCTGTTGTATGGCAGCGAAACCTGGACCACCTATGCGAGGCAAGAAAATCGTCTCGAAAGCTTTCATCTTCGCTGTCTCCGACGCATCCTTGGCATAACATGGCAAGACAAAGTCACCAACACAGCCGTACTCAATCAAGCCAACTCACTCAGCATACACCTCCTTCTATGCCAAAGACGTTTACGCTGGCTGGGTCACGTGCGTAGAATGGAAGAAGGTCGCATACCCAAGGACATCCTCTATGGCGAGCTGGCTACAGGACAACGTCCAGTTGGTCGCCCGCAACTACGCTTCAAAGACGTCTGCAAACGCGACCTCAAACTTACGGGTATTGACCCTGGCAGATGGGAAGAGCTAGCCGATGACCGGAAGGGCTGCGCCAGACTGTCCACAAAGGCATCAAAAAGGGCGAGGAAGAACGCAGGCAACATCTGGAATCACGAAGGCAAAGAAGAAAAATGAGACAGCAGAATCAGGCTCTCGATCCTCCATCCGACTTCACCTGCAGCCGCTGCAGCAGAGGCTGTCGATCCAGGATCGATCTGCTGAGCCACTATAGAAGCTACCGTCAAAGAACACATCAGAGCGCTATCATCATCTCACGAGATGGATGAATGCCAACAAAAAAAAATAGGCTTAATGGGCTTTAAAAAAGAATAAAATTTAACGTATTTTTAAAGAAAAGCCTATATGGGTCCTATATGTGTCCTAATTGGGCTAAATGAGCTTTGAATAATAATAAAATTAAGGTGTTTTCAAGGAAAGCTTATTTGGGTCTTTATGGGTCCTATATGGACTAAATGTGTTCAAATAAGTAAAAATATTACCTTGTTTTTAAAGAAAAACCTATATGGGGCGTATATGGGTCTTAAATAGGCTAAATGGGCTTTATAGAAATATAAAGTGTTTCCAAGGAAAGCCTTTGTTGGCTGTATATGGGTCGTATATGGTTCATAATTGGGCTTAAAAGACGTAAGAATCTAAAGTGTTTCCAAGGAAATCTTTGCATTCACCATCCTACAATACCAAACAGCAGTCCATTCAAAGCCTTTAGGGTCAATAAAAACTTAGACAGACTCTTACTTCACCATTAAAAGAAAAGAACATACAAGAGCAAGAACATACAAGCCCATATAGATAATCATCTACACCAAACATCCAACCACGAACTCTATCGGTACTGCGCCATTATCTTAAACCCTTTCATATATTTACATATACTGTTTAATTTTGCAATATTTTTACCTACAGGTGTTATTTCTTAGAAACTTTGATAGAAAGAGTAATTCGACGAGTAATGAGGCACTGCATCTCCAATGAATTGGCACTTATGTTCAATTTAGTGGGCCGAAAGGGAAAAAGAGCCTTCGGCACCAAAAATATTTTCAATGTTATATTTCGTAAGTTGTTAAATCACCATGGTTATATTGTTTCATTATACTTTCATCATGATTTATTATTCTATTGTTATTTACATCAAACCTAAAATTATGTTAAGTTTCAGTTTTTCCTGTTTTCGTTACATTGCCAAGAAGTGAACACAAACTTACTGTCAACAAACGAATAGAAAAATTAAAGAACTTCTCATTTCTTGAAGATTTGCAACAGAACTTCTAAAGGGTGAAAAATAATTTAAATTTTCAAAAGTGTTATTTTGCAATTCGCCACTTTAAACAAGAAATACGTTTTGAAATCGATGATGATGCCCCTCTCTAATTAAGGTAAAAACGAAAAATAATTGTTGTGACCATTGTACGCCCATAACAGATTTTAAATTTTCACGAAATTTTTTTAAGATTGAAAATAGAATTCAAAAAAGATAATCAACTTGATATACTCCAGAAAGATACATTTTAGCTATAAAAAAACGATAAAAATTTCTTTTCAAAATGTTTTTATTTTTCTAAAAAAGCTTTGTCAAAATGGCATTTTTAGAATTCGTATAATCGTGAGGGTGTTTTTCTACAATTCAAGAATTGTTATAATCTTTTTGGTTAGACAACACACTATTGAATTAATATTGTATTAAAAGAATTCCCGTTTCAGCTGCATCGTTGACCACTTCCAAACGAATTGATGAATAAACATTTTATTTCCTTTTAATTTGTAGTGAGTGAGAGGCTATCAGACGCATTTATTGCAGTCTCAAAGCACGTGACGAACGCCTCCACGCATGCATGCATTGCCACGAGAGTAAGTTGCCTTAGACTATAGGTGATGCAACGTCACTGCATATGAAGCATGCCCGACGATTATACAAGAAGGAAGGAGCGTGCGTGATGGTGTTGTGGTGTCGTCTGCTGCTCCATTTCACGAGAAAGCAAAGATTATTTACAAGTGGGAAGTGAATGATACGTGAAAGATGGATTGATGAGTGGATGAGTTAACTTGAGTGAATAAAGAGATATAACAATGATAATGATGTTAATAATAGGAGCAAAAAACGACAAATGAAGTCATAAATAACGACAATGGAACACGAAGCTTAAATAAGGCATGCTGGTGCGCTGAAGAGGAAGTTCATCTCACGAAGACACATCGCAAACCAAGCCCTCCTCTTATCCACCAACCCCGCTCAAATCAAATCAGAGCAGCCACACTCAAATCAAATCAGAGCAACCAAATCCAAGATCATCATAAATGTCGCATCATTATATATACACTGCGTGAGTGCTGAAACACACGACGTAGGCACTGGTGGAAGACAGAAGAAGAATAAAAAGATGGGAAGAAGAAAGTAAGGAAGGAAGGAAGGAAGGAAGGAAGGAAGGAAAGAAGGAAGGAAGGAAGTAAGGAAGGAAGGAAGGAAGGAAGATACTTCAAGTGAGAAATAAAGAAAACAAGTGATTAAATAAGAGAGTGCACGTGAGTAAGAGGAGTACTGACTCGAGTTGCGAGGTGAGGAGGCAGAGGTGAGGAGGCAGAAGTGAGGAGGCAGAGGTGAGGAGGGAGAAGTGAGGAGGCAGAGGTGAGGAGGCAGAGGTGAGGAGGCAGAGGTGAGGAGGCAGAGGTGAGGAGAGGTGAGGAAGCAGAGGTGAGGAGGCAGAGGTGAGGAGGCAGAGGTGAGGATGCAGAGGTGAGGAGGCAGAGGTGAGGAGGCAGAGGTGAGGATGCAGAGGTGAGGAGGCAGAGGTGAGGAGGCAGAGGTGAGGAGGCAGAGGTGAGGAGGCAGAGATGAGGAGGCAGAGGTGAGGAGGCAGAGGTGAGGAGGCAGAGGTGAGGAGACAGAGGTGAGGAGGCAGAGATGAGAAGGCAGAGGTGAGGAGGCAGAGGTGAGGAGGCAGAGATGAGGAGGCAGAGGTGAGGAGGCAGAGATGAGGAGGCAGAGGTGAGGAGGCAGAGGTGAGGAGGCAGAGGTGAGGAGGCAGAGATGAGGAGACAGAGGTGAGGAGGCAGAGGTGAGGAGGCAAAGGCTTAGGAGCCCCAGAGTTGTGCATGGTGGCTTCATGCACTTGAGAGGCCATGCAGAAGAGAGAGACTAACTAACTCAGAAGTGGTAATGGTGTCTTGTGCGGTGTGTGTGGAAGCTATAGAACGGTTGGCATGACGACTGCAATATCATAACTTCTAACCTAACTTGTTTAAGTTAGTGATCAAAGAAATGCATAAATAAATAATTACAATTATTAGCAATGAAATAATGATGATTTCAATTGAATCAAGTGTGGCGTTAGTGTATCGCATGCAACGCCTAGGCACTTCTTATAATTGCTGTACTTTTCACTTGGGTGTTTATTTGTGTGTTTGTGTGTGTGTGTGTGTGTGTTTGTGCGAGTTTTTTTATGTATGTGTGTACACGTGCGAGGCACACAACCATCATCAAGAAGAAAAGCACAGCAATAAAAATAATAATAAGAAAACAAAAACAAAATAGACAAAACAGAAGTCATAAGAACAAACTGGCGTAAGTAGTGATGAATCAATGAAGGAAGCAACAAATCGACGGACATCAGCAAGCTTCAGGAGGACGAAGACAGACAGGCAGGCAGACAGGCAGAGAGACAGACAGGCAGAAGGAAAGAAAAAGGAAGAAAGAGAAGAAGGGAGGAGAGGAGGGTATCACATCTTTTTGGCAGGTCCCCAAGCCGACGAGAAGAGGGAGCCAGCAGGGGCGGCAGAGACAGCAGGCTGGGCGAGGTTGGGGAAGTCGTCGATGGAGTCCTGCAAGGGAAGCGACTGGCACCAGGGAGCGTCCTTGACGACGAAGCCTGTGCCCTTGTTGCCTTCCTGCTGCTGCTGCTGGTTGCTGTTGTTCGAGAAGAAGCTCTGCATCGTCGGTGGTCGTGAAGGTCTGAACTCCTCCCTCTCTTCGATCTCCTGCACCTGTATATGTGTGTGTACGTGCGTGTATGCGTGTAAAAATGTCTTGATGCTTGAATTCCTCTCAAACAACCACACAACAATCCTCAAATACCACCACTCCAACAACAACAACACTACCGCATACCCACAACCTCCACGCGGTGCGGTGGGGGGTGCTTGCGCCTCAAATGTGGGTACTTTCGGCCACCCTGCCAGGGCAGACTCTGCAAGACAGCCCAGGAGACAACAAACTCATCTCTGGACAGACTGCCCAGCCCTGAAACACGGGCTGGGCAAGAACACAAGAGAACTGACTCAAGAGCCTGGCAGGGCAGCGCAGCTGGTCGAGACTATTCTCCCCAGACTGCTGAACAACACAACGAAATACAACGAAATACAACAACAACAACAACACTACCGCATACCCACAACCTCCACGCGGTGCGGTGGGGGGCGCTTGCGCCTCAAATGTGGGTACTTTCGGCCACCCTGCCAGGGCAGACTCTGCAAGACAGCCCAGGAGACAACAAACTCATCTCTGGACAGACTGCCCAGCCCTGGAACACGGGCTGGGCAAGAACACAAAAGAACTGACTCAAGAGCCTGGCAGGGCAGCGCATCTGGACGAGACTATCATCTTCAGACTGCTGAACAACACAACGAAATACAACAACAACAACAAGAACAGCAGCACTCACATATTCGTACTCGAGGGCGTACAACTCATCCTTGCACGAGAGGACGTCCACCTCCAGGCCTGAGATCACCACCAGGTCAGGATTGTCGGCACTCTTCGGAAACCTTATGTCCACCTTGAACGTCTCCATCATCTGACGAGTCGTCAGTGGTGGTGTAGTGTGGTCAGTGGTGGTGTAGTGTGGTCAATGGTGGTGTGGTCAGTGGTGGTGTGGTCAGTAGTGGTGTGGTGTGGTCAATGGTGGTGTGGTCAGTGGTGGTGTGGTCAATGGTGGTGTGGTGTGGTCAGTGGTGGTGTGGTCAATGGTGGTGTGGTCAGTGGTGGTGTGGTCAGTGGTGGTGTGGTCAATGGTGGTGATGAAAAAAATAATGGAGATCGTAATAATGTGATGCCCTCCATCCATCTTCTCCACACCCTCTCCATCCATCAATCCATCCCCTCCACGCAGATAGAAGCAGCAGACCTGATTGATGGCCTTGCCCTTGGCCCCGATGAGTCTGCGGTGGCAGCGACTGTCGATCTCGATCTCCTCAGTGTACAAGCTCTCCTGAGGTGGTTGTTGTTGCAGTGGTGGTGGTTGTTGCAGTGGTGGTTGTTGTTGTTGCAGTGGTGGTGGTTGTTGTTGCAGTGGTGGTGGTTGCAGTGGTGGTTGTTGTTGCAGTGGTGGTGGTTGTTGCAGTGGTGGTTGTTGCAGTGGTGGTGGTTGTTGCAGTGGTGGTTGTTGTTGCAGTGGTGGTTGTTGTTGCAGTGGTGGTGGTTGTTGCAGTGGTGGTTGTTGTTGCAGTGGTGGTGGTTGTTGCAGTGGTGGTTGTTGCAGTGGTGGTGGTTGTTGCAGTGGTGGTTGTTGTTGCAGTGGTGGTGGTTGTTGCAGTGGTGGTTGTTGTTGCAGTGGTGGTTGTTGTTGCAGTGGTGGTGGTTGTTGCAGTGGTGGTGGTTGTTGCAGTGGTGGTGGTTGTTGCAGTGGTGGTTGTTGTTGCAGTGGTGGTTGTTGTTGCAGTGGTGGTGGTTGTTGCAGTGGTGGTTGTTGCAGTGGTGGTGGTTGTTGCAGTGGTGGTTGTTGTTGCAGTGGTGGTGGTTGTTGCAGTGGTGGTTGTTGTTGCAGTGGTGGTTGTTGTTGCAGTGGTGGTGGTTGTTGCAGTGGTGGTGGTTGTTGCAGTGGTGGTGGTTGTTGCAGTGGTGGTTGTTGTTGCAGTGGTGGTGGTTGTTGCAGTGGTGGTGGTTGTTGCAGTGGTGGTGGTTGTTGCAGTGGTGGTTGTTGTTGCAGTGGTGGTGGTTGTTGCAGTGGTGGTGGTTGTTGCAGTGGTGGTGGTTGTTGCAGTGGTGGTGGTTGTTGCAGTGGTGGTTGTTGTTGCAGTGGTGGTGGTTGTTGCAGTGGTGGTGGTTGTTGCAGTGGTGGTGGTTGTTGCAGTGGTGGTGGTTGTTGCAGTGGTGGTGGTTGTTGCAGTGGTGGTTGTTGTTGCAGTGGTGGTTGTTGCTGCAGTGGTGGTTGTTGTTGCAGTGGTGGTGGTTGTTGCAGTGGTTGTTGTTGTTGCAGTGGTGGTTGTTGTTGCAGTGGTGGTGGTTGTTGCAGTGGTGGTTGTTGTTGCAGTGGTGGTGGTTGTTGCAGTGGTGGTGGTTGTTGCAGTGGTGGTTGTTGTTGCAGTGGTGGTGGTTGTTGCAGTGGTGGTTGTTGTTGCAGTGGTGGTTGTTGTTGCAGTGGTGGTTGTTGCAGTGGTGGTTGTTGTTGCAGTGGTGGTTGTTGCAGTGGTGGTGGTTGTTGTCATGGTGTTTGATGGTTTTAATGGTGTTTGATGGTTGTTGTTGTGATGGTTTTTGCAATGGTGGCATTATAGGCAGTGTTGCTGGTAGGAGGGCTTATAAGACTTCGATGCAGCAGTCAGGCAGGCTCGCACCATGTCAGCGACTTTGGCGAGGATGCAGTCTCTGGCTTCGATGACGTTCTTCTCGTATCCCTTGATGACGATCACATCTGCTGGGTCCACCACCTCCTCACCAGCAGCCCCCTCCACCTCAGCCTCCCTCTCTTCCCCCTCATCCGGCACTGCACTGCCATTGCTCGTGTAGGCAGCGGCATCAGCAGAGCACCTCTCCGGGAACTTGATGTTCACGTCGAACTGGTCTCTGAGGCGGTTGATGCTGGCGCCCTTCTTGCCGATCAGCGTCGTGTGGTACTTGCGAGGCACCACCACCTGCAGCGTGAAGTTCCTCAGCTCCTGCCAAATTGGTGATACTTATTGTTATTATTATTAATATTGAAGCTCGCATCAACCCCTAACAACACCTCCTTTAAGCACACCAACTCGCCAAAGTATATAGAAATCCCATGACTACCAAAGCATTCAAGAATCTGATTATTCCTACCCCTCCCCTCTTCCCCTATTCTTTTTTCCTACCTCCACACACCCTCTCCTCCCCTAACCCTTCCCCCCCCCCCTCACTCACCCTCTCCTCCCCTAAACCCCCTCCTCCCCTCACTCACCCTCTGCTCCCCGAACCCCCCCCCTCCACACACCCTCTCCTCCCCTAACCCCCCCCCCTCCACACACCCTCTCCTCCCCTAACCCCCCCCTCACTCACCCTCTCCTCCCCTAACCCCCCCCCCCCCATCACACACCTTCTCCTCCCCTAACCCCCCCCTCACTCACCCTCTCCTCCCCTAACCCCCCCCTCACTCACCCTCTCCTCCCCTAACCCCCTCCCCTCACTCACCCTGTCCTCCCCTAACACCCCCCCCATCACACACCCTCTCCTCCCCTAACCCCCCCCTCACTCACCCTCTCCTCCCCTAACCCCCGCCCTCACTCACCCTCTCCTCCCCTAACCCCCTCCCCTCACTCACCCTGTCCTCCCCTAACACCCCCCCCATCACACACCTTCTCCTCCCCTAACCCCCCCCTCACTCACCCTCTCCTCCCCTAACCCCCCCCCCCATTACATACCTTCTCCTCCCCTAACCCCCTCCTCACTCACCCTCTCCTCCCCTAACCCCCTCCCCATCACACACCTTCTCCTCAGCTAACCCCCCCCTCACTCACCCTCTCCTCCCCTAACCCCCTCCCCATCACACACCTTCTCCTCCCCTAACCCCCCCCTCACTCACCCTCTCCTCCCCTAACCCCCTCCCCGTCACACACCTTCTCCTCCCCTAACCCCCCCCTCACACACCCTCTCCTCCCCTAACCCCCCCCCCCCATCACACACCTTCTCCTCCCCTAACCCCCCCCTCACACACCCTCTCCTCCCCTAACCCCCTCCCCGTCACACACCTTCTCCTCCCCTAACCCCCCCTCACACACCCTCTCCTCCCCTAACCCCCCCCCCCATCACACACCTTCTCCTCCCCTAACCCCCCCCTCACACACCCTCTCCTCCCCTAACCCCCTACCCTCACTCACCCTGTCCTCCCCTAACACCCCCCTCACTCACCCTCTCCTCCCCTAACCCCCTCCCCTCACTCACCCTGTCCTCCCCTAACACCCCCCCCCTCCACACACCCTCTCCTCCCCTAACCCCCCCCCATCACACACCCTCTACTCCCCTAACCCCCCCTCACTCACCCTCTCCTCCCCTAACCCCCTCCCCTCACTCACCCCCCATCACACACCCTCTTCTCCCCTAACCCCCCCCCCCCCTCCACACACCCCCTCCTCCCCTAACCCTCTCCTCCCCTAACCCCCTCCCCTCACTCACCCTGTCCTTCCTCTCCTCCTCAATGGCCTTCACCTTCTTCATCAACTCCTCCTTGGCAGCAGGCAGGGCGGCTGGAGGTCCTGAGATCCTGATGCAGTCACTGCGCTCCATCTGCGGAGGCACCATCACGTTGACACCGAAGTCGTCCTGGATCTGCAGCAGCAGAAGGAAAAGTGGTGGAGGTGCTGGAACTCTCATGTGGTGTGTAGTCAGATTATGCTGGAGTGTGTTATTGTGGGAATGGTGGTGGTGAAGATGGTGGCGGTGGTGAAGATGATGGTGGTAGGGAAGATGATGGTGGTGGTGGGGAAGATGATGGTGCTGGTGAAGATGGTGGTGGTGGGGATGGTGGTGGTGCTGGTGAAGATGGTGGTGGTGGGAATGGTGGTGGTGGAGATGGTGGTGGTGGAGATGGTGGTGGTGGGGATGGTGGTGGTGGCAGAGAGTTTTTGAGGGCACAAGTGAACAGAAATCACAAGAGACAAGAGGATGACTATCAAGAGCACCTGTCTGATGAAGGCGCCCTTCTGTCCGATGATCTGGCCGTGGTAGTCGTGAGGAATCTCCAAGCTTTCAGTGATCGGCACGAGATCCTGTGCAGTGGTGGTGTTTACTGCCTAGACGCTCCAATGGATTGCATTGCTCCATATATGATTGCTGATTCGTACATGTGAATTAAATTATACTGCATACATAAATATATTAAATTCAAAGAAGCCCCAACCTCCACCCCCAACAACCTCCACCCACCAAAACCAACGACCTCCACCTACCCACCACCACCACCAACAACCTCCACCCACCCACCCACCACCACCAACGACAACACCCACCCACCCGCCACCACCAACGACAACACCCACCCACCCACCACCACCAACGACAACACCCACCCAGCCACCACCACCAACGACCTCCACCCACCACCACCAACGACAACACCCACCACCACCACCACCAACGACAACACCCACCCACCCGCCACCACCAACGACAACACCCACCCACCCACCACCACCAACGACAACACCCACCCAGCCACCACCACCAACGACAACACCCACCCAGCCACCACCACCAACGACCTCCACCCACCACCACCAACGACCTCCACCCACCCACCACCACCACCAACGACAACACCCACCCACCACCACCAACGACAACACCCACCCACCTACCACCACCACCACCAACGACAACACCCAACCACCCGCCACCACCAACGACAACACCCACTCACCCACCCACCACCACCACCAACGACCTCCACCAACGACAACACCCACCCACCACCACCACCAACGACAACACCCACCCACCCACCACCACCACCACCACCAACAACAACAACACCCACCCACCAGCATAGCCTGCTTGGCAGCTTCGCAGTCGGCAGGCTGACCAGACACCACGATGACGTCAGAGGCTGGTTGCTCATCTGAGACGCAGTTGCCGTCTGTCGCTTCATCTGTCCCTCCTCCATTCGCCACTCTTACTGCAGCTGCTGTCGTGGTTGGTGGTCGTTGTGGTTGGTGGTAGTTGTGGTCGTTGTGGGTGGTGGTAGTTATGGTCGTTGTGGTTGGTGGTAGTTGTGGTTGTTGTGGTTGGTGGTAGTTGTGGTTGGTGGCAGTTGTGGTCGTTGTGGTTGGTGGTAGTTGTGGTCATTGTGGTTGGTGGTAGTTGTGGTCGTTGTGGTTGGTGGTAGTTGTGGTTGGTGGCAGTTGTGGTCGTTGTGGTTAGTGGTAGTTGTGGTCATTGTGGTTGGTGGTAGTTGTGGTCGTTGTGGTTGGTGGTAGTTGTGGTTGGTGGTAGTTGTGGTCGTTGTGGTTGGTGGTAGTTGTGGTTGGTGATAGTTGTGGTTCAAGCTGTAGTTAGTCGTGGTCGTAAGTGGTGGTAAGTGGTGGTTGGTTGGTTGTTGTGGTGGTGGTGGTGGTAGATGTAGATAGTTGTGGTGATGAAAATACAGTGATTAGTACTACTGCTTGACATGCGCACACACAGCATGCCACAAGAGCACACACAGCATGCCACAAGAGCACACACAGCATGCCACAAGAGCACACACAGCATGCCACAAGAGCACACACAGCATGCCACAAGAGCACACACAGCATGCCACAAGAGCACACACAGCATGCCACAAGAGCACACACAGCATGCCACGAGAGCACACACAGCATGCCACAAGAGCACACACAGCATGCCACAAGGGCACACACAGCATGCCACAAGAGCACACACAGCATGCCACAAGAGCACACACAGCATGCCACAAGGGCACACACAGCATGCCACAAGAGCACACACCCCTCTCTGGCAACTTGATGCTGACGTTGAACTGCCTGGTGATCTCCTGGATCTTGCATCCTCTGGCGCCCATGATGTTGCCATGGTGCTTCTGCGGGATGAGCACCTGCACGCTCACCTGCGACTCCTGCGGTGGTGGTGATGATGATGAGGGAGTGGTGATGTTGAGGGGGTGGTGGTGATGGTGATGATGATGATGATGATGTTGAGGGGGTGATGGTAATGATGATGATGATGATGATGTTGAGGGGGTGGTGGTGATGGTGATGATGATGATGATGAAGCGGTGGTGGTGATGATGGCTGTTTGCAACGATGCTTCATCATTCGCAGCTTTGAGGAAGTCAATCAACAAAGGTTTCGAAGTGACAAAGAGCATTTGCAAGAGTTGAGGCTCACCAGATCTGAGACCTCCTTCTCGATGCGCGCCTTGGCTGCCTCCACACACTCCTTTGCTCCCTTCAGCATCACCTGTCACCGTCATCATCATCATCACCATTTTCATCATCGTCATCATTATCATCAGCATGTGATAGCGTTTATTGCCTCTTTTAGTATGAACTAATCCACATACAACGTGGTGAACGGTTAGCTGGGTCGGCAATGACTTTCGGCTTGACCAATAATGAAAGGTCCTATGTTCAAGTGCAACCAATGCCCTAGTAACCCAAAGGCGCAAATGAAAATATGCAGCCTAAGTGGCCTGGAAGCCTGTTCGGTTATACGCCACTATAATAATGCTCGTCATTATTATTATTAGTAAAACTACGACACCACAAGCACCCCCACCATACACCCCCTACATACACTACCACATACACCCCACATACACCACCACATACACCCCTACATACACTACCACATACACCACCACATAAACCACCAAATACACCCCCATATACACCCCCCCATACACCACCACATACACTACCACATACACCCCCACATACACCACCACATACACCCCCACATACACCACCACATACACCCCCACATACACCTCCACATACATCCCCACATACACCACCACATACACCCCCACATACACCACCACATACACCACCACATACACTATCACATACACTACCACATACACCCCCACAATGTGTTTGGACAGTCCACCACCACATACACCCCCACAATGTGTTTGGACAGTCCACCACCACATACACCCCCACATATACCCCCACATACACCCCCACATACACCCCCACATACACCACCACATACACCTCCACATACACCACCACATACACCCCCACATACACCCCCTTACTCCACCACATACACCACCACATACACTATCACATACACCCCCACATACACCACCACACACACCCCCACATACACCCCCACATACACCACCACACACACCTCCACATACACCCCCACATACACCACCACATACACCCCCACATACACCCCCACATACACCACCACATACACCCCCACATACACCACCACATACACCCCCACATACACCCCCTTACTCCACCACATACACCCCCACATACACCCCCACCACATACACCACCACCGGCAACTCACGACAGAGCTCTTGAGGCCAGGCTTGGGAAAGGAGATGAGAATGCCTCCACACTCATCCGAAAGCCTGTTCACCACCTCGGCCCTCCTCGAGATGAAGTGGCGATGGTGCTTCGGGTCCACCTCGATCGCCACTTCTATGACGTTTTCCTGAGTTGCAGCGTGATGAGGTTGCTCGGCATGCAGGAGATGTTGAGAAGCTTTTGTTGATCAGATGGCGTCGTAAAGCACCGAAACACCACCATCCTCCTCTCCACAACCACACCCTCCTTTCTGTGTCACCACAACAATCACCACCACCATCTGCACCATCATTATCACCACCACCACCACCTACACCATCATTATCACCACCACCACCACCTACATCATCATTAACACCACCACCACCACCACCTACACCATCATTATCACCACCACCACCACCTACACCATCATTATCACCACCACCACCACCTACACCATCATTATCACCACCACCACCACCTACACCATCATTATCACCACCACCACCATCTGCACCATCATTATCACCACCACCACCACCACCTGCACCATCATTATCACCACCACCACCACCACCTGCACCATCATCATTACCACCACCCCCACTCACCAGTTCAAGGATCCTGGCCTGCAGCTGCACCTTGGCTTTCTCAACTGCGTCCTTGCGTCCCATTATCGTGATCAGATCTGGGTCGGCATCCTGTGTGTTTGTTTGTGCGTGTGTTTGTGTGTGTGTGTGTGTGTGTGTGTGTGTGTGTTTGTGTGTGTGTGTTTGTGTGTTTGTGTGTGTGCGTGTGTGTTGAGTGTGCAATAGAAGCAATTATCACACCTTCAAGACCCCAACGAGCTTAGCAAAAATTCATCATCTACCAACATCACTACCAACACCACCACCATCAACATCACTACCACCACTACCACCATCAACACCACACCAGCATCATCATCATCAGCACCTTGGGAGTGGCGAAAGAGAACCTGACGCCGAGTTCCTGCTTGAGCTTGTTGATGGCGGCTCCACCAGCGCCGATCAGGAAGCCATGGTTCACTGCCTTGGTGTGCACCTCTGCTGTGTGCGACATCTCTGCCTGTGGAGGGGGAAGAGGAGGTGGAGGGGTAAGAGGAGGTGGAGGGGGAAGAGGAGGTGGAGGGGAAAGAGGAGGTGGAGGGGGAAAAGGAGGTGGAGGGGGAAGAAGAGGTGGAGGGGGAAGAGGAGGTGGAGGGGGAAGAGGAGGTGGAGGGGGAAAGAGGTATGGTGAGTGGAGGAGGTGGAGGGGGAAAGAGGTATGGTGAGTGGAGGATGGTGGAGGGGGAAGTTGAATGCTTGAACACCTTCTCAGAAGCCATCTTCTTGAGGATTTGAATGGCCTTGTCCACCTCTTCCTTCGGTCCATTCAGGTGCACCTGTGTGGTGTTGTGATGGTGGTGGTGTTGTGATGGTGGTGGTGTTTAAAGGGTGATGGTGGTTGTGATGGTGGTGAGATGATGCCGAGAGGGCAATGAAGGGCAGGCACCTTGTCGCTCTTGACGTGTTCGTTGGGGAACCTGATCTGGACGCCGCCGCACTCGTCCGAGACCGACTTGATCAGCTTGCCCTTCGGTCCGATCAGCATCTGGTGCAGCTTCTGGGCAATCTCTATCGTCTCGTCCTTCACGTTCGCCTGTGTGCCAGAGGGGGGAGGTGAGGGCGAGAGTGGTGGAAGAGATGGAGAAATAGAAGAGAAGTGGTGGTGGTGGTGGAAGAGTGGTGGAAAAAGAGAAGGAAAAAGAGGTGGTGGGGGAGAGGTGAAAGAGGATTTCCAAGAAAAAAATAAGAAAGAAGGGAAGAAGGAAGGGAAGAAGTAGAGACCGACCGAAATTCGGTTCGGTTTCAGTGCCGAAATTGCCAATTTTCTTAGTTTTGGCAATTTTTCGGTTTTGGCCGAATTTAATTTTACAATTTCGGCAATTTTTAGGTTTCGGCTGAATCTAATTTTACAATTTCGGCAATTTTTCGGTTTCGGCCGAAAATAATTTTGTAATTTCGCCTCAATTTCGGTTTCGGCCGAAATGAATCTCATGTTTACCAAAAAACCGAAATTTTTATTTATTTATGTAGTTTATCTGATATATCTGAATTTTCAATCGAACTATTAAGTTCGGATTCGATTCTCTATTAGATATCTATTAGTTATCGTGGTTGATTGATTTATGGGTGTCATCAGACTAATTATTCGAATAACATATACAAGAATCTAGAACAACAATCAGTAAATTGGCATACGTTCAATGATGATATTTAACAAAACTTTTTTAAAGCAAATTCTATTTCTTAAAACATTTGTTTTAAAAAATGTTATTGTCAAAAGTAAGTATCTGTATACCCTCAATCGAACTCGAATTATTAAGTTTGGGTTCAATTCTCATCTCTATTAGATATCTTTTAGATATCGTGTTTAATTGATTTATTGGTGACATAAGACTAATTGTTCGAATAACATATACAAGCATGTGGAATTCTAGATATCCATTCTTTGAAAAACACTATATATAAGTCGAAAGAACGAGAAGATTTGGCTTCGATTAATTAATTCAAAATAAATTGTGAGAATGTCGTTGAATCCTATTTGAAAGTTTTTAAAAAAAATGTCAGTCTAACCAAAGCAAAGCCTGTCAACAACAACAAATTTTTGTTGTTGTAAAACTTTTATTTTTTGGCTTATAATATACGCTTGTTTGGATTTACTTATTAAACTGGCATTGTCATCGTTAAATACTATTTTTTCATTTTTAATAAAAGTTGGAAAAAATTTCGGTTTCGGCCGAAAATCTGATTACAATTTCGGCTTAATTTCGGTTTCGACCGAAATAAAAATATCTGTTTCGGTCGGTCTCTAGGAAGAAGGAAGGGAAGAAGGAAGAAGGAGGGAAGAAAGAAAGAAAGAAGGAAGGAAGAAAGGAAGGAAGGAAGAAAGAAAGAAAGGAAGGAAGGTAGGAAGGAAGAAAGGAAGAAAGGAAGGGAAGAAGGAAGAAGGAGGGAAGAAAGAAAGAAAGAAGGAAGGAAGGAAGAAAGAAAGGAAGGAAGGTAGGAAGGAAGAAAGGAAGGAAGGAAGGAAGGAAGGAGGATAGAGAGGAGAATAGGAGCCTCACCATCTCAGTCTGGATCTTCTGGAACATCTTCTTCGCCTTCTCGACGTTCTCCTTCTTGCCAGTGATGACGATGACGTCACTGTTGCTGTGCTCCCTGGGCAGGTCGACCTTCGTGTCAGTCTCCTCCCTGATCTGTCGTCGTCATGTGGTAGTGGTGGAAGTGTGCACGTGATGGAGGAGGTGGAAGTGTGCACGTGATGGAGGAGGTTGAGGTGTGCACGTGATGGAGGAGGTGGAAGTGTGCACGTGATGGAGGAGGTTGAGGTGTGCACGTAATGGAGGAGGTGGAAGTGTGCACGTGATGGAGGAGGTGGAAGTGTGCACGTGATGGAGGAGGTTGAGGTGTGCACGTGATGGAGGAGGTTGAAGTGTGCACGTGATGGAGGAGGTGGAAGTGTGCACGTGATGGAGGAGGTGGAAGTGTGCACGTGATGGAGAAGGTGGAAGTGTGCACGTGATGGAGAAGGTGGAAGTGTGCACGTGATGGAGGAGGTTGAAGTGTGCACGTGATGGAGGAGGTGGAAGTGTGCACGTGATGGAGGTGGTTGAAGTGTGCACGTGATGGAGGAGGTTGAAGTGTGCACGTGATGGAGGTGGAGGTGTGCACGTGATGGAGGAGGTTGAAGTGTGCACGTGATGGAGGAGGTTGAAGTGTGCACGTGATGGAGGAGGTTGAAGTGTGCACGTGATGGAGGAGGTGGAAGTGTGCACGTGATGGAGGAGGTTGAAGTGTGCACGTGATGGAGGAGGTTGAAGTGTGCACGTGATGGAGGAGGTGGAAGTGTGCACGTGATGGAGGAGGTGGAAGTGTGCACGTGATGGAGGAGGTGGAAGTGTGCATGTGATGGAGGAGGTTGAAGTGTGCACGTGATGGAGGAGGTGGAAGTGTGCACGTGATGGAGGAGGTGGAAGTGTGCACGTGATGGAGGTGGAGGTGTGGACGTGATGGAGGAGGTGGAAGTGTGCACGTGATGGAGAAGGTGGAAGTGTGCACGTGATGGAGGAGGTTGAAGTGTGCACGTGATGGAGGAGGTTGAAGTGTGCACGTGATGGAGGAGGTTGAAGTGTGCACGTGATGGAGGAGGTTGAAGTGTGCACGTGATGGAGGAGGTTGAAGTGTGCACGTGATGGAGGAGGTTGAAGTGTGCACGTGATGGAGGAGGTTGAAGTGTGCACGTGATGGAGGAGGTGGAAGTGTGCATGTGATGGAGAAGGTGGAAGTGTGCACGTGATGGAGGAGGTTGAAGTGTGCACGTGATGGAGGAGGTTGAAGTGTGCACGTGATGGAGGAGGTTGAAGTGTGCACGTGATGGAGGAGGTGGAAGTGTGCACGTGATGGAGGAGGTTGAAGTGTGCACGTGATGGAGGAGGTTGAAGTGTGCACGTGATGGAGGAGGTTGAAGTGTGCACGTGATGGAGGAGGTTGAAGTGTGCACGTGATGGAGGAGGTGGAAGTGTGCACGTGATGGAGGTGGAGGTGTGGACGTGATGGAGGAGGTGGAAGTGTGCACGTGATGGAGGAGGTGGAAGTGTGCACGTGATGGAGGAGGTTGAGGTGAGCACGTGATGGAGGAGGTTGAAGTGTGCACGTGATGGAGGAGGTTGAGGTGTGCATGTGATGGAGGAGGTGGAAGTGTGCACGTGATGGAGGTGGAGGTGTGGACGTGATGGAGGAGGTTGAAGTGTGCACGTGATGGAGGAGGTTGAAGTGTGCACGTGATGGAGGAGGTTGAAGTGTGCACGTGATGGAGGAGGTTGAAGTGTGCACGTGATGGAGGAGGTGGAAGTGTGCACGTGATGGAGGTGGAGGTGTGGACGTGATGGAGGAGGTTGAAGTGTGCACGTGATGGAGGAGGTGGAAGTGTGGACGTGATGGAGGAGGTTGAAGTGTGCACGTGATGGAGGAGGTGGAAGTGTGCACGTGATGGAGGAGGTGGAAGTGTGCACGTAATGGAGGAGGTTGAGGTGTGCACGTGATGGAGGAGGTTGAAGTGTGCACGTGATGGAGGTGGAGGTGTGGACGTGATGGAGGAGGTTGAAGTGTGCACGTGATGGAGGAGGTTGAAGTGTGCACGTGATGGAGGAGGCTGAGGTGTGCACGTGATGGAGGAGGTGGAAGTGTGCACGTGATGGAGGAGGTTGAAGTGTGCACGTGATGGAGGAGGTTGAAGTGTGCACGTGATGGAGGAGGTGGAAGTGTGCACGTGATGGAGGAGGTTGAAGTGTGCACGTGATGGAGGAGGTTGAAGTGTGCACGTGATGGAGGTGCAGAGGGTGGTGGAAGTGTGGAAGTGGTGAAGGGGTGGAGGAGGGGGTGGTAGTGGAAGTGTGGAAGTGGTGAAGGGGTGGTGGGGGTGTTGGAGGGCGTGGTGGTAGAAGTGTGCACCAGTGTTATTTTCGTTTCATAAAATAATTATAGTTTTTATTTCAGTTTCGTTTTGGAATTAATTAAAGTTCTTATTTTCGTTTCAGTTTTGAAAATATATTAATTTACAACTTTAAACACTATTTTTTTATATCTAAAAAAATTAATTGATCATAAAATGAAACAGTAAAATAGAACAGTATATTTAAAAAAAAGAGTTTTAAAAATTAAGTCAAATAAAAATGTATTAAGTCTCAAGAAACTTTCATTTGTAGATTTTTTCTTCGAACGATTATTCAGAATTTTCGTTTTCGTTACGAAAATAACACTGGTGTGCACGTGGTGGGCGGTGATGGAGGTAGTGGAGGTGGTGGTGGAAGTGAAGGGAGTGGTGGAGGAGGTGATAGAGGTGGTGGAGAGGGTGGTGGCAACTTGTAGTGCAAAAGTTGCATCAAAAGATGCTGAAAGCACTAATTCTAGGGGGCAGTGTAGACAGTGTAGAGCGAGGAGGAGGAAGAGGAAGAGGAGGAGGAAGAGGAGGAGGAGGAGGAAGAGGAAAAGGAGGAAGTAGAGGAGGAGGAGGATGAGGAGGATGAGGAGGAGGAGGAGGAGGAGAAGGAGGAAGAGGAGGAGGAGGAAGAGGAGGAGGAGGATGAGGAGGAGGAGGAGGAGGAGGAGGAGGAGGAGGAGGAGGAGGAAGAGAAGGAGGAAAAGGAGGAGGAGGAGAAAGAGGAGGAGGAGGAGAAAGAGGAGGAGGAGGACAAACCTTCTTGATCTTGAGACCTCCCTTGCCGATGATGTTGCGGTGGAAGTCCTTGAAGACGTGCACCTCTGCCCGGAAGTTGTTTTCCGCCTGTGTGATTGAGATGACCATTGAGGTGGTTGTGGTTGAGATGACCATTGAGGTGGTTGTGGTTGAGATGACCATTGAGGTGGTTGTGGTTGAGATGACCATTGAGGTGGTTGTGGTTGAGATGACCATTGAGGTGGTTGTGGTTGAGATGACCATTGAGGTGGTTGTGGTTTAGGTGGTTGTGGTTTAGTTGGTTGTGGTTGAGATGGTGGTTGAAGTGGTTGTGGTTGAGGTGGTTGTGGTTTAGGTGGTGGTGGTTTAAGTGGTGGTGGTTTAAGTGGTGGTGGTTTAGGTGGTGGTGGTTTAAGTGGTGGTGGTTTAAGTGATGGTGGGGAGAAGTGGTCAAAAAGTGTCGAGAACTGGCAAACAGAATTCTGATCACAAAGATACTTTTTTCTTCGCGCCCGGAAATGAAAAATGGTTTTTGTTTGACCTCTAGTATGTAAGTATGGATGTGTGTGTTTGTGGAGTGTGTGTGTGATTAACTGTGTGGGTGTGTATTTTAGTTGGAGCTACATAGAGCGCAGCGCTCGAAATCCTGATGCTGCCGAGCTGCGAAACTCCAACATCGAAGCACCCCACGCAGCACCCCACGAAGCACCCCACGAAGCACCCCACGCAGCACCCCACGCAGCACCCCACGCAGCACCCCACGAAGCACCCCACGAAGCACCCCACGAAGCACCCCACGAAGCACCACCTCCAGTGACCGCCACAAACTACCTTTACAACCACAACCACCACCAACTACCACACAAACCGCCTCCTAAAACCATTACACCGCAAGTATATAAGCACAAGCAGCACCACAACGAAGAGCAGCACAGACCACTTCAGCGGCCAACTGCTGCATGTACTTGAAGCACTGGTCCACGTCGGCCTTCTGCCCCCGCAACTGCACCACATCACTCTGCTGACTCGCGTCTGGGAAGGAAATCTGCACCTGTAATGGTGGTGAGGATGATGATGAAGATGATGATGATCAGCGTGATGATGATGAAGATGAAGATGATAATGATCTGGGTGGTGATGATGATCTGGGTGGTGATGATGAAGATGAAGATGATAATGATCTGGGTGGTGATGATGATCTGGGTGGTGATGATGAAGATGAAGATGATAATGATCTGGGTGGTGATGATGATGATGACCTGGGTGGTGATGATGAAGATGATCTGTGTGGTGATGATGATGATGACCTGTGTGGTGATGATGATGATGAACTTGTTGATGATGATGATGATGATCTACGTGGTGATGATGATGATGAAGATGATGATGATCTGGGTGGTGATGATGATGATGAAGATGATGATGATCTGGGTGGTGATGATGATGATGAAGATGATGATGATCTGGGTGGTGATGATGATGATGACCTGTGTGGTGATGATGATGAACTTGTTGATGATGATGATGATGATCTGCGTGGTGATGATGATGATGAAGATGATGATGATCTGGGTGGTGATGATGATGATGAAGATAAAGATGATCTGGGTGGTGATGATGATGATGACCTGTGTGGTGATGATGATGATGAACTAGTTGATGATGATCTGGGTGGTGATAATGATGATGAAGATGATGATGATCTGGGTGGTGATGATGATGATGATCTGGGTGGTGATGATGATGATGATCTGGGTGGTGATGATGATGATGATCTGGGTGGTGATGATGATGATGACCTGGGTGGTAATGATGATGATGATCTGGGTGATGATGATGATGATGAAGATGATGATGATCTGGGTGGTGATGATGATGATGAAGATGATGATGATCTGGGTGGTGATGATAATGATGATCTGGGTGGTGATGATGATGATGAAGATGATGATGATCTGGGTGGTGATGATAATGATGATCTGGGTGGTGATGATGATGATGAAGATGATGATGATCTGGGTGATGATGATGATGATGACCTTGGTGATGATGATGATGATGATCTGGGTGGTGATGATGATGATGAAGATGATGATGATCTGGGTGGTGATGATGATGATGAAGATGATGATGATCTGGGTGGTGATGATGATGATGAAGATGATGATGATCTGGGTGATGATGATGATGATGACCTTGGTGATGATGATGATGATGATGAACTTGGTGATGATGATGATGATTACTAGAGTGGTGATGACGATGATGATGATTATGAAGACTTTGGTGATGATGATGATGATGAACTTGGTGATGATGATGATGACCTGGGTGATGATGATGATGATAGTGATGGTACTGATGATGATAATGATTCAGGAACCTGGTTGAACTTCTCTCTGACCTCCCTGATTCGAGCGCCTTGGGAGCCGATGATGAGTTTGTGGAGGTTGAAGTCGATCAGGATGTCCTTCACCTTCTCGTTCTCCTGCATTCGTGCGTGCGTGCGTGGGTGGGTGAGTGGAGGGAGTGGTGAGGAGGGGAGTGGTGAAGAGGGGAGTGGTGAGAAAGGGAGGGTGGTGAGGAGGGAGGGTGGTGAGGAGGGGAGGTGGTGAGGAGGGGAGGGTGGTGAGGAGGGGAGGGTGGTGAGGAGGGGAGGGTGGTGAGGAGGGGAGGGTGGTGAGGAGGGGAGGGTGGTGAGGAGGGAGGGTGGTGAGGAAGGAGGGTGGTGAGGAGGGGAGGTGGTGAGGAGGGGAGTGGTGAGGAGGGAGGGTGGTGAGAAGGGGAGGGTGGTGAGGAAGGGAGGGTGGGGAGGAGGGGAGGGTGGTGAGGAGGGGAGGGTGGTGAGGAAGGGAGGGTGGTGAGGAGGGAGGGTGGTGAGGAGGGGAGAGTGGTGAGGAGGGGAGGGTGGTGAGGAGGGGAGGGTGGTGAGGAAGGGAGTGGTGGGAAGGGGGGAGGGAGTGGTGAGGAAGGGAGGGTGGTGAGAAGGGGAGGGTGGTGAGGAGGGGAGGGTGGTGAGGAAGGGAGGGTGGTGAGAAGGGGAGGGTGGTGAGGAGGGGAGGGTGGTGAGGAAGGGAGGGTGTTAGAAAGGAAGGGTGGTGAGATGGGAGGGTGGTGAGGAAGGGAGGTGGTGAGGAGGGGAGTGGTGAGG
>OX030960.1:1714133-1759615 GCA_943735955.1 Piscicola geometra | reverse complement strand
GAAGGGAGGGTGGTGAGGAGGGGAGGGTGGTGAGGAGGGGAGGGTGGTGAGGAGGGGAGGGTGGTGAGGAAGGGAGTGGTGAGGAGGGGAGGGTGGTGAGGAAGGGAGGGTGGTGAGGAAGGGAGGGTGGTGAGGAGGGGAGGGTGATGAGGAGGGGAGGGTGGTGAGGAGGGGAGGGTGGTGAGGAAGGGAGGGTGGTGAGGAGGGGAGGGTGATGAGGAGGGGAGGGTGGTGAGGAGGGGAGAGTGGTGAGGAGGGGAGGGTGGTGAGGAGGGGAGGGCGGTGGGGAGGGGAGGGTGGTGAGGAGGGGAGGGTGGTGAAGAGAGGAGGGTGGTGAGAAGAGGAGGGTGGTGAGAAGAGGAGGGTGGTGAGGAGAGGAAGATGGTGGGTGAAAAAAGGAATGGTGAGAGAAGGAGTTAGTCGGAGAAGAAATGACGTGCCTAGAAAATTATTGCTTTACGCAAACTACTTGTCCCAAATATGTGCATGAATCGTTAACACTCACATCAACCACACTCCACAACAACTCCACTCGGCTCCACAACAAAAACAATCCAAACATCAACAACAACAACAACAAGAGCAGCAGCAACACTGACCAGCTTCTGGACCATCTCGAGGAGTTCCTGCTTGACCTTGTGCACGTCCTCAGGGGCGCCTTCGACCCTCACGATGCTGCTCTTCTGCTCGTCTGAAGGCACTCGGATGCTTACGCCTGTCTCCTTCCGGATCCTCGAAACTGTACGTGTTTGTGTTAATGTGTGTGTGTGTGTGTATTTCTGTTAATGTGTGTGTGTATGTGTGTGCGTGTTTGTGTGTGTGTATGTGTGTGTGTGTGTGTGTGTGTGTTTGTGTGTGAGTGCGTGTTAACGTTTGAAAATGTGTATGTGTGTGAGAATGTGATAATTGTGTATGAGAGAGTTGTTGTGGGTGAAAGAGTTGTTGTGGGCGAAGGGAGGCTGAGTGTGTTATGGCACAGCGATTCTGAAAAATGAATATTTCTAATAAACAAACTGTTGGATCCGTTCTTGCCGATGATGTTCTTGTGGTACTTCTGCTTTATGTCCAACTCTACGTACGCCATGTTAGCCAGCTGTTGATGAGAAGGTGGTGAGTCATGGTGGCAGTGGTGAGTCATGGTGGCAGTGGTGAGTCATGGTGGCAGTGGTGAGTCATGGTGGTAGTGGTGAGCCATGGTGGTAGTGGTGAGTCATGTGGCAGTAGTGAGTCATGGTGGCAGTGGTGAGTCATGGTGGCAGTGATGAGTCATGGTGGCAGTGGTGAGTCATGGTGGCAGTGGTGAGTCATGGTGGTAGTGATGAGTCATGGTGGCAGTAGTGAGTCATGGTGGTGTGATTGCATAAAGTTGTAGTGAATATTCCTTGAACCTATCTACATATACTCATTCCACTACAACACACCACACACCCCACCACTGAACCACCCAACATCACACACCCAACCACACCACTCAACCTCACTACCACACCACACCACACCACCTCATCAACTACACCACCACATTCCCACCCCACCCAACCACACCACACCTAACCATTACTACACCACACACCTAACCATTACTACACCACATCCCCCAACCACCCAACACCACAACACCACCCTATATCACACACCACCCAACACCACCACACCACACCACCCCACCCCACCAACCACACTACCACACCACACCACACCACCACATTCCCACCCCAACCAACCAGACCACAACCCTAACCATTACACCACCACAACCCCAACCAACCACACCACAACCCTTACCATTACATCACCACAACCCCAACCAACCACACCACAACCCTAACCATTACACCACCACAACCCCAACCATTACACCACCACAACCCCAACCATTACACCACCACAACCCTAACCATTACACCACCACAACCCCAACCAACCACACCCGACCACACCACTGACCAGATCATCGACTTTGGCTTGGATGGCCTGCTTGGCAAGCTGCACCTCCTGGCGAGGTCCCTCCAGCAGGATGGTGTCCTCGCAGTCCTTCAGCTCGATGTGCACCTGCCAGCATGCAAGCATTCACTATGCAGCATCATTATGATTATAATGTATTTAATGCATCATCATTCTGATTATAATGTATTTAATAGATCATCATTCTGATTATAATGTATTTAAATACATCATCATTCTGATTATAATGTATTTAAATACATCATCATTATGCTTATAATGTACTTAAATACATCATCATTCTGATTACAATGTACTTAAATACATCATCATTCTTATTACAATGTATTTAAATACATCATCATTCTGATTATAATGCATTTAAATACATCATCATTCTGATTATAATGCATTTAAATACATCATCATTCTGATTATAATGCATTTAAATACATCATCATTCTGATTATAATGCATTTAAATACATCATCATTCTGATTATAATGTACTTAAATACATCATCATTCTGATTATAATGCATTTAAATACATCATCATTCTGATTATAATGTACTTAAATACATCATCATTCTGATTATAATGTATTTAAATACATCATCATTCTGATTACAATGTACTTAAATACATCATCATTCTGATTACAATGTATTTAAATACATCATCATTATGATTATAATGTATTTAAATACATCATCATTCTGATTATAATGTACTTAAATACATCATCATTCTGATTATAATGTACTTAAATACATCATCAGTATAATTATAATGTATTTAAATACATCATCATTCTGATTATAATGTATTTAAATACATCATCATTCTGATTATAATGTATTTAAATACATCATCATTCTGATTATAATGTACTTAAATACATCATCATTATGATTATAATGTATTTAAATACATCATCATTCTGATTATAATGTACTTAAATACATCATCATTCTGATTATAATGTATTTAAATACATCATCATTCTGATTATAATGCATTTAAATACATCATCATTCTGATTATAATGCATTTAAATACATCATCATTCTGATTATAATGTACTTAAATACATCATCAGTATAATTATAATGTATTTAAATACATCATCATTCTGATTATAATGCATTTAAATACATCATCATTCTGATTATAATGTACTTAAATACATCATCAGTATAATTATAATGTATTTAAATACATCATCATTCTGATTATAATGTACTTAAATACATCATCATTCTGATTATAATGTACTTAAATACATCTTCATTCTGATTATGGGATACTATGGAGTGCGTACTCGGAAGCATAGACATAGCAATATAAAAACAGCTGATGGCAATGTTTATTTATTTCTTGAATCAGCTGATTGTTGGTTTCTAACAATAACAAAAAGCGGCCATATTATTTTAGATTTCGGCAAACTATCCGAGGCGAGATATATCGTAAAATGAACAATAACTGAGACTTCTTTTACTTCTTTTTTTTTACATATTTTTTTAAAGTTATATGATAGTTCACGATATATATTTCGGCAAACTATCTGAGGCGAGATATATCGTAAAATGAACAATAAATTAGGCTTTTTTACTTCTTTTACGAATAATTTTTTGAGTAATTAATAATAATTTTACTCAGTAATGTCAAATCTGGTATATATTTTGGCAAACTATCTGAGGCGAGATATATCGTAAAATGAACAATAAATTAGGCTTCTTCACTTCTTTTACGAATAATTTTTTGAGTATTTAATAATAATTTTACTCAGTAATGTCAAATCTGGTATATATTTTGGCAAACTATCTGAGGCGAGATATATCGTAAAATGAACAATAAAGAAGGCTTCTTTACTTCTTTTATGAATACTTTTTAAAGTAATTAATAATAATTTTATTCATAATGTCAAATCTGTTCACATTAAAATTCCTCAAATTGATATTCCTATTTATATACATAAACAATTACCGAGTCTATCGTAATCCTAAAAAAATAGATGAAACCACTTTATTTAACTAAAAAATATTATAAAAATTCAGAAATATTCTGCTAGATTGTTTAATAAAAAGTTTTAGCTTTATATTTTTGGTCAGAGCAATAAAAGTCATCAGCAAAATGTTTTACTAGTAATATTATAGAAGTCAAAAGATCTGCGTGGTTCTTAACTCTCTAAACTAAACTAATATGAAAAAAAATCTTATTAATTTAAAGTATTTTCTTTTGCCTGTTAGCAACACCGTTTTATTACCATACAGCTATTTAAACATTGGAAATTTGTCTATGTCAATCGTTAAGATCATTTGCATAAATTATGAGTACACCTTCCAAAGTAAACCCTGATTATAATGTATTTAAATAGCTAGTTGTTTTAAAATGAAATAGCATGAATTGATAATTTCGATGAGTTGTTGGATGGGATGAACCCCAAATGCAGTGGAAGGGAGTGGAAGGGAGTGGAGGTGGATGAGCACTTGGCGACCAACCTTCGGGAAGTCCATGTTGACCTGTCTGATGAAGACTCCCTTCGCGCCGATGATGAAGCGGTGCAACCACGACTGCACTGTCATCTTCACGCACATCATCGAGTGCGCCTGTGTGTGTATGCATTTGTTTAGGTATGTGTGTGTGTGTGTGTGTGCATGTGAGAATGTATGTGTGTGTATGTGTTTGTGTGTGTGTATGTGTGTGTGTGCGTATGTGTGTGTGTGTGTGTGTGTGTGTGTGTGTGTGTGTGTGTGTGTGAATGTATGTGTGTGTATGTGTTTGTGTGTGTGTGCGTGTATTTGTATGTGTGAATATATGTGTGTTTGTGTGTGTGAGCCACCAAGGAAGCAAGCAGCAGACACACCTTGTTGCACACCATGGTGAGCGCCTGGCCGAGTTTGTCTTCGTTGCCCCGCAGGACGACGGCATTGGAGGGCACGTCAGCGTGAGGCACCTCCACCCACACTCCCGTCTCTGCCAGGATCTCCGCCAAGTTGCTGTTGCGAATGCCTGTGCAGTGTGGTCAGTTGGCGTGGCAGTGTGGTGTGGCAGTGTGATGGGGCAGTGTGATGGGGAGGTGTGGTGAGATGGTGTGGTGGGACAGTGTGGTCAGTTGGTGTGATGTTAATGTGGTAGGAAGTGACAGTCTGATGTGGAATTGTGGTGAAATATGGCAGTGGTTGTGGTGGTGGTGCATGAGCAAGTGAGTGGTGGCAACCTGTGATGTACTTGTGTTGCGCCTTCTCCACCTCCACTGACACCGTCTTGCTGGTGGCTGCCTGTTCAGAAGCAATATAGAACCTCTTCAGAACTCTCCCTCCACCAAACACACGCGCACGCATACACGCACACAGACACACACACACACACGCACGCACAAAACAGACCGTCTCCTCAGCGATGGCCTTGATCCTCCTCTCAGCCTGCTGCACGGACTCCTTCTTGCCCGAGATGCTGATCTCGGCAGAGTCGATGTGCAGGGGCGGCATGTGCACACGCACGTCACCACCGCACTCCTCCAGCAGGTCCTTCAGCCACGAGCCGTTCGGACCGCTGATGAAGGGGTGGTAGATCTTCGGAATCGACAGGCGCACCACTGCCAGCTTCGACTGCGGGAGTGATGATGATGATGTTGGTGATAGTGGTGATGATGATGATTGATGCTGGCATGATTGGTGTGCAATGCAGGCAAGCAGAGCTGAGTGGTCGTTCGTTGCATGCTGAGGCTCACTTGTGCTGGCCTTCACTAATTGAAGTCCCTCTCTTAAAGCCCCTCAAACAAAACATCCATCCAACCACCACACCCAGCCACCACATCCAACCACCACATCCAACCACATACAACTACACACACACACACGCAGACACACACACACGCAGACACACACACACGCAAACACACACACACACACACACACACACACACACACACACACACACACACACACACACACACACACACACACACACACACACACACACACACACACACACACACACACACACACACACACACACACACACACACACACACACACACACACAGAGACGGCAGGAGCACCTGTTCATCGGACTTGAGTTGGATGGCCATGCGGGCCCTCTCGATGCCCTCCTTGGTGCCCGTGACGACGATGACGTCACTCGGGTCCTCGGGCTTCGGCAGGCGGATGCGCGTGCCTGTCTCGATCTCGAGCTGCTCCCGCGCCTTGTTCTTGCTGCCGATGATGAAGCGGTGGTGCTCCTTCGGGATGTGCATGCGCAACGTGCCCTGTCGTTGTCGAAGGTTCTTCAAGTCATCATCATCATCTTCATCATCATCATCAACATCAACATCATCATCAGGAGTAAGCAGGTGAAGTGAGAATTGTAATTAAAGTATTCGAGAGGTATTTTGATGACGAATGCTTGAACATAGCAAGTGGTCGTCGTGGAGTTGGGCACCTGTTGCTGCAGTTGTTGTGTGAAGTCCTTGCGAGCCTTCAGGACCGCCTCTCCCTTGCCCGAGATGATGACTGACAAGCTCTGGTCCTTAGAGACACTCATCTCGATCAGCACGTCTGTGTGCCAAGCAGGTTACACCTCGTGTTACAACTTTCGAAGCTACATTACTCTCAATCATTCGCTCATAACTAAATGCTCATCTCAGTCGGATGAAGGCCTCGCAACTATGCTAACATGTGTGGTAAGTGCTTGAGGCCCGTCAGATGAGTGGTCACCTTTTGAATTCGCTAATCAGTCATTCATTTAGGAAGCTTTGGAAGCGTGCCTACTTGAGAGCACTCTTTCAAAAGTTTAATGCGTCAGTGACGACTGCGCAGAAGTTTCAAAAAGCAGATTTATTGTGCTCAAGATGAATCACTCAAGTTCGCATTCAATCGAATAGTTGGTTCAGTTATTCGCATTCAACAGAGTGATCAAAGCAAGTGACCACTGCAGCTGCACCAACACTTATTATCCTCATTTTTTGCAACTCCATGTGTAATGCAGTTTTTTGATTGGCTCAAAATTGTATCACTGTAAGGTCCATTTAAGCAGCTACGAAAAAAATCAGAGTAAAAAACTATACTTTTTCAAATGTAGATTTGCATATAATTGTCGCCAACCAGCACTACATTTAGGCAATCTAGCAAATGGGTGCATTGCAAGCGCCAGCATGCCTCCTAAAGTCTAATGATATTGACTGCAGATGATAAGACATGAGTGCGCTGCTGCGAAGGAAGGAAGACTCACCATGCTTGTTCATGATCTCCGAGACGATGGAGGCCTGTGCCTTGCGGTCGCCAAAGACATCCTCGTTCAGAAACCTGCGCTCCTCCATCGGAATCATGAACACCTTCAAGGTTGAAATTATCAACAGCAGCATTTTATTTTTCTGATATTATTTGGACTGCCTTAAGAATGTTGCATGAGCAGCACAAGAGGGAACCTGTGTGACAGTGGAGGACTTGAGGGCCATGGTGGGTCCTGCTTTGGCAGTCGTCTGTCTGACCCACTGTGTCGAAGTAGAGTCACCAAGGCCATTGCTTGCTCCGTCACACAGAGGGGGAAATGCCTCTGCATATGTGGGCTCACTCGGCACTTCAATAATCTCTGCAGTTGCTTCAAATCCTTCCATCTTGATTCGTTTTCTATTCACAGTAGTGCCTGCAAAGGGTCGATGCAGTGACAATACTTTTAACATTTAATTATTTTTATTTTTCTCATTCATAAATAAATATCATTTGTAAGCTGATAACAATGTCAGACCTATTTTATTTCAATAAAACAAAAGTTTAAAATCCTGAATATTTTTATTTAGAATGGGGATTAGATATTTAATAAAAACATTCAACTATTCAAATAATTATGCCTTAACTACTTTAGTTTTTAAACAATAAATTTCAAAATATATCTGTGCCACGTATTGTCATACAAGTTACTTTTTGAGATTTAAACAATAAAAAAACATCAACTAATTTCTTCACAGATTCTTTAAAAAGGATGTTTGAAAAGTAATTCCTAGTTAACAGGAAAGTTAAAAGTCCTAAAAGATCTATCAACGTAACACAAGACTCGCCAACTCACAACACAAATCGCCACACTTAATTCGCTCAACTTACTAGTACTGTTGCCTAAAGGTCCGTCCGGAAACTAATCTGATATACTTGAGAATGATATTTTGGCTGGGCTTCACTTCCTAACGATGAGACAAAATGAAAGAGAAGAGTGCTTTCTCGACGTTGATGCCACGAAGCAGGGCTGTGATATTAGAACAAGTTTCGAACTCCTTAGAAAATAGTGATGGGTGTTTGGTGGTGTGAAATTAGTTTTTTTAGTTTAGATATATAGCTTTGAAATATCTTTTGAGTAATTAATTTATCCTATAAAAATGAATAAATTCAATGTTTGTAAAAATAATTATTAAAATTCAAATGCAAAGTCATTTGACAATATCATGTGCTGTGATGGCAAAATCCGGATTTTTTACTACCAAATTATTTAACAAAGTTATAAAGAAAAAATTCAGAAGTTTCGTGAACTAAATCCGCGCCATCTTAAGTCAAATTTATAAATAAACCTAACTAATAAATTGTTAAATAAAATTACCCACATAGCACGCGACGTCGCGCCAGCAATCGGCTTTAAGTTGGCTTTAATCATAATCAATCAATCAATCAAAATCAAATAGATTTCTATAGCGGTTTTTCCTCAAATTCAGAGCGCAAGATCATAAATTAAGGATTAATTGAACATGCTGAATCGGGCCGATAGATTTTAAACGTCTATTCAATATATTTATAATTATCGACATTTATCATCTTATAAAATTATTCTATTGATTTGATTTTATATATAAAATAGGGTCATATCCGCCAAAGCGGTGGAGAATTTAACTAGCTCCGCCTATATTTACAATGCTGGCCAATAATGGCAAATGTTGGAACACATTCGTACAACTGTGTATATTCTGTGTCTATGCTACTACTACTACTACTACTACTACTACTACTACTACTACTACTACTACTACTACTACTACTACTACTACTACTACTACTACTACTACTACTACTACTACTACTACTACTACTACTACTACTACTACTACTACTACTACTACTACTACTACTACTACTACTACTACTACTACTACTACTACTACTACTACTACTACTACTACTACTACTACTACTACTACTACTACTACTACTACTACTACTACTACTACTACTACTACTACTACTACTACTACTACTACTACTACTACTACTACTACTACTACTACTACTACTACTACTACTACTACTACTACTACTACTACTACTACTACTACTACTACTACTACTACTACTACTACTACTACTACTACTACTACTACTACTACTACTACTACTACTACTACTACTACTACTACTACTACTACTACTACTACTACTACTACTACTACTACTACTACTACTACTACTACTACTACTACTACTACTACTACTACTACTACTACTACTACTACTACTACTACTACTACTACTACTACTACTACTACTACTACTACTACTACTACTACTACTACTACTACTACTACTACTACTACTACTACTACTACTACTACTACTACTACTACTACTACTACTACTACTACTACTACTACTACTACTACTACTACTACTACTACTACTACTACTACTACTACTACTACTACTACTACTACTACTACAACTACTACTACTACTACTACTACTACTACTACTACTACTACTACTACTACTACTACTACTACTACTACTACTACTACTACTACTACTACTACTACTACTACTACTAATACTACTACTATCTATTTTGGAATATTGCTATATATACTTTATGTATATTCTTTATGTTGTTTTGGAATATTCCTAGATATACTGTATGTTTTGTAAGCTGTATGCTATGTATGTTATTTTGGAATATTGCCATGTTAATGTATAATCTGTATGTTTTCTGTTCTGTGTGTTATTTTTTAATATTGCTTTATATTATAGGTCGGACATGAACGATTTTTTATTTCCGGTCCCATTCCGTTCCCGAATTTTCTTTTCTCGTCCCATCGCGTTCCCGATGGGCCATCAGAATTTTGTTTCCCGTCCCGTTCCCGAAATTTGTTTTCCCGTCCCGTCCCGTTCCCGATGGGACATCAGAATTTTGATTCCCGTCCCGTCCCGTTCCCGCAACTCGATTCCCGGTCCCGACCCGTTCCCGAAACTTTTTTGTTTTTTGTTCATTTTCGCTGCCGTTTTCACTGGTCCCAAACTTTCTAGTCCTAACATTTCTTAAAATTTATTATTTGAAAGTCAGAGAATATATATTTTAATAAAATAAAAAAAACACGAATTCAATTTCAAATATTTATTGAAATGAAAGTATTGAAGTAAGTCATTGTTTTTGAGTAATTCAATCAAGTCTTTTTACACGGGTTAAACCGTCAAGAGTTTTAGCTTTCAAATTAGATAATTTTGGGTCTGAAGTTGAACGACCACATGTTGAAAAATTCCGTTCACAGGGAATAGAACTTGCAGATATACTAAAAAAAATTTTGGCTACTTCTTGTAATATTGGAAAATTGCTCATTTTACTCAAATAAAATAAAACCTCTTTATAATCTTCAATTTTGTTGGGACGTAATTGTGAATATTTGTATAATTCATCCTCTTCTGAATTTTTTTCTTCGTTCATTATAATTAATTCTTCAATAATGTTAGAAATATGTTTTTTGACGACATTCTTATTCTCCAAAACTGAAAATATAAAATCATTCGTATAATTTGATAGTATAATAATTTTATTATAATTTTTACGTTATAAAAACAAACATAATAGGTCTAAATAACCATCATTTGTTTTTTTTTCTCAACCGCACTGCACCTTGGTCTGGCTGTACAAAATAGAATTAAATTTTCTCTAATAAATGTCTTGGTATTTATTTCTTTTCTATCCCAAACTTTTTTCTTTCATACTGGGGATGCAACAGACATGCTGCCATATGAATAAGATCAATGGGCACCTTTTCTTTTGTCGAAATGATCAACTGAGCAATCATTTGGAAATTAATCATTCAAATTCAAAGTATTAATTTATTAAATAAAAATAATATAACCGACCATTTTGATTTCATCTGACAAGTTTTCATCATCACCCATTTGTTCAAATCTCCCTATTATTTGGACTCGCCATAACCACTTCAAATGTAGTGTGGGTGATTTTGCCATTGGCAATGCTGGCTTCGTTATACATTTCTATTGCATTTAATACTTATTTTAAGAACGGAGTATCTATGAAATAGAGATTTACATACTTAAAAGTTTGCTGAAAAATCATTGTTAAAGAATCTAATCCCAATAAATTTTATTCCCGTGATTCCCGTTCCCAATTTGAATGTTGATTACCGTTCCCGTCCCCGTCCCGAAAACCTATTCCCGGCTCCCGACTTTTCCCGTCCCGAATTTAATTTTCATTCCCGTTCCCGCGGGTACCCGGCCAGATCGGGTACCCGGTCCGGCCTCTACTTTATATATTTAGTTTTAGTTTTGTGTTTTTATTTCACAACTATTTATATAAGCATGTTTGCTCTACGCTATGGATGAGTGGCAGTTAGTGTGGTCCAATCACGGTCTGCACCACTTTGGCGGATATGATCCATAAAATGTTCTAATAATAAACTTTAATATGTTCAAATAATAAATTTTAAAAAGTTCAAGTCATCGTTTTAGGTTTGGCATTTCGTCTTTATGGTTAATGGTATCATCAACGATTAAAAATGTTAATCGCCGTTAATCGTTCGATTAAAAACTGTAATCGTGCATTACTCGTATTTTAACGCAATGTTTTTAGCATATTTGACATTAGTATAAAATATTATTTTAAAAAATATTTAAAATGTAATAGAAAAGTTTCCAGAATTTATTTATAAAAGTAATCCACATTTAAAAAAAAAGAATCTATAATTGATAAAAATGTAGTTGTCACACATTCTTTTTGAGCCAGTTACTCAAGCGAACAAAATTTTCAACATTTGTTGGATCCAAAGAGACTAACTATGTGTCTTGACAAGCTGAATAGACGTTCACATGGAACTGTACTTGCAGGAGATGACACGTACTTTCTTGCCAGTTTCACAAAAGACGGATGCATAAACATCTTCGTGTTGTTGCCGCCAAACAAGAGCACAACTCTCAAAGTCTAATTCAGATTCTGTTCTATAACTTTGAATTATTATGACTTTGTCACCATTGAGGTATCTTCATCTTCAGAATCTGAAGTTACATATTGTCTTGGTCGCTTGTTTGGTGAGGCTGTATAGGTTTGGAGGTTTTCTTCTCTTCTAATAGTTTCTTCTCTTTCATCCTTTTAATAATAATAATTACTCATAATTTTCGTTTTTGTATAGCGCCGAGCACGCAACTGAAGACATTTTGAATTTTAAATCGGGGGTCTAATGATGTGGCATTTCTTAACAATTGGATACTTGGATCAATCTTTCTCTGCTCCAGTTTGGAAATACATTTTTGTTTAAAATGAATGACATAATCTTGATCATCTTCTGAACTGTATAATGACAAGGTGAAAAATTGCAGGTAAAGCTATTGAACATGTTAGAGGCCATTCATAAAAGACTTTCAACATTTTTTTCCTTTTTTTTACCTCCCCTCCTCCCTTGTCCACTTTTGACTTAACCCCCCTTTCCCCTAGTTGTGGACGTCCAAAAAATATAATTTACCGAACTTAAATCATTGAACATTTTGGGGAAATTTACAAAAATATAAAGAGTATGTGTTTTCCAATATTTATTTAGAAATTCCAATCATTTTCAGGAAAAATTCTCAATGAAATAATAACTGTTTAAAAATCATTTTAGTAAATCAGTGTAATAAAAATGTAATAAATCCACCATCGTTCAATCAACAGAAAATTCTAATTTTTAAGAATCTTTATTTGAGATTTTATTGTATTTGACAATCTAGGCTACCAAACAGCACGAAGAAAAAAATGTTAATGAAGGCCGGATGAACACATTTCAGTTTCAACAGCCAAACCACGAGCAGTGGGCAGATTTCACACTTTTAAGTAAAATTTAAACATTTTCGCCCTACCACTAGTGCAGAGAAGCACCTTAAACAAGTGCCATCAAAGGCTATTGATAATGTCACAAAAAACACTCGAAGCTGAAATCTTTCAACAAAAACAACGATTCTTCAAAACACAAGAAAGAAAATACTGGCTCGACCCTCGCCCATCATAAAAAGAGTTGCGATGGTAGGTCTGCCACTCTGCCTGCAGTCGTCGAATGTGCTGAGAGAGCCGCTGCACGTCGGTCAACTCAGCTGCCGATATGCCCTGTAACGAAAACGAGAGAACACTGGTCACAAATTCACTATTGGCACGTACAACGTACAATCTTGGCCAACACAACACATCACGCTAACAGCACATTTGGTCACATCGAAAGCTGCAGAAAATCACCACTAGTTGAAAGGAGCACTAAATCGACTTCCTTGCTATAAAAAAGCATCACTCAAGTCTCCTGAGAAAATGTGTGGCAAAATAACAGGCGACTGAACCTTGGGGCACACTTACTACCGAGTGCCATGCAGCTGCCATCTTCTACAACAACAAAATTGCAGATCTTTCTGTGGAGCAAAAGTCAGAACGAATACTTGCCAGGTACTTGGAAAAAATTGCCAGACTGTGCATTGTCTCTGCATGAGCAACTTACCCCCGCACCCAGTCACCATTTTAGCTGACGATTTCAACGCACGCATTGGAAATGACGGAAATCAATCAATCACTAATGATTTGTATAGCGCCCTTTACTAAGTGAACAAAGGCGCTCTTCAAATAAATTTGTTAAATAAAACAGTTTTTAGACCACTACCAATATATGTATATATATATATATAAATTCAAATATATATAAAAACAAACAATCAACCTCAATAATCCAACCTCACCCACACCACCATGACAATCACCGCCAAAAAATCACTATCACCACAAATAAAAATTCAATCATCACCACAATACCAACACTCATACCACAGCACAATCATCATCAAAACAACAAAACACAATCATCATTCTTCTCAGTTTTCTGTCTTGCCACTGGTGCCGAGGCTGCGAAAGAGGGTGAAGGAGAAGTCCTTGCTAACGCTGGAACTGCTGCTGCTATGGAAGGATTTCTCCTTTATGTCACAGCTCACTTGATTCCCTGCGACCCTCTTGGTCTGCTGCAGCCATTCTCGACAGATTTAAAACAACCAACATTCGCACTAAAAACATTCTAATTAATTAAATTTAATTGTTATTTAGACTTAAGATTCTAAAATTTTAATATATTATACCCAAAACCGTTTATTCTACAAATTTATTTGAGCGGCTGCCAAAATGGCGGAAACGAATAAAACGGCAGCAGGCTGTCGATCTATGCGAAACGTCCAGCTTAGGAATAGCACAAACACACTTACACAGCAGAAAGACCTGGCTTGTGACCTACACTGGGCTGAAAGGCGACAATCAGCAAATAGACCACATCGCAATCAGCACCATTTGGTGAAAGTCTATGACCAGTTGTCGAGCTTACAACACCATACAAATCGGTTCCGATCATAGTGCTCAATGTTGTCTTTCAGTGCGAGGAACCAAGCCTTCACCAAACGAAAGGTGCAACTGGAATAAGCTGAAAGTCCCAGAAACCAGGCGTAACTTTGACATGCACTTTAAAATCAATTCTCTAAGTTCTCAAATAAGCCAGCATCAACATGCGCCGACGAGATGCAAACGGACGATAGAGAAGTCACATAGGCTGGGTGACGATAACAATTAAGATTCAGTGAAAACGATCAGGTAAATTTTATAAACACCAAAATTCCAATGTTTTTCAAAATTGAAACAAGCATTTAGCATCAGCTTTGCTAGTTGACTTTTGTATCCTTTCGTCGGCAGTGTCTGATAGGACGACGTTTCTTCGTCATGTCGAAGCGACGATTCGTTAGCCACTCCACAAGCCGTTGCCCCAAATGACTGCATGCACCGCCAATTCACCAAGAATTCTCCTTTATATTATTTTAAGTTTTGACTTCAAGCTGTCAGTTATTTTCATTTACAATATTGAAAGGCAAACTTTCAAGTCGAGCCTTCATTATTAACTTTATAATAAAGGCTCGATTTGGAAGTTTGCCTTTCAATATTGTAAATGAAAATAACTGAAAGCTTGGAGTCAAAACTTAAAATATATAAAAAATATATTTAAAGATAAGCTTCTGAAAGGCTTTGTCGGATAAAGTTACCGACAATCGAACACTCAAACAACGGTGAGATGCGAACAAGAGAACTTTCAAAAATGCTCTGAAAAATATTAAAGAACTGTTTTTTTATAGTTATAAATTTTTTAAATATTAAGAATTAAAAATTTAATAAATATGCAAAATCTGTTCTAAAAAATCTAAAGCATCAAGTCATTATCGCCATTCTCATAATCATTATTATCCTCATCATCATTATCATCTTCGTTCCCATCATAATCATCATCATCATTATCATGTAGGTCATTCTCATCATCATCATCATCATCCTCATTCTCGTCTCAGGTGCCGTGTGTGGCCACAGAGTATAAAAGGAAGCGGATGCAGTAAATGCTTCCAAACGGGCTTGAGAACTTCTTGTGCAATTGGGGTGAAAGACACAACGAAAGTTTGAATTAATTATATTAATAATTTAGGCTTAATTTGTAAAAATTTAAATACGAAAAATTATAAAAATAAAAACTAAAAATATTTTCGCGACTTTATTTGACATTTGACGAATGCGAAAGACGAGTGAGATGACTTTGAAGAGGCCTTGTGTCGTCGTCGTCCTCTCCTTCCTCTTCCTCACTCCCTCTCTCTCCTTCCAAGGTAGACAGTTTGATTCGACCTTTTTGTATGTTCTCCTGTTTCCATCCTCAAGCCTCCACACCGTCACTCCACTCCAAATCATTGCAGACATAAATTCTTCCGTGCTATCACTCTATTTATGCATCATCACCTCCATTAGCAAACTTATTCATTTAACTGTTGCTAAAAAACTTTAATGAATCCATTGTTTATAAAAACACCAGTACCACCCACAAAACACCAATAAAAACACCACCATATTCACTTTTACTACAACACCACCACAATCCCTCCTACCACATCACCACCACAATCCCTCCTATCACAACAACCACTACAACTGGTGAACGGGTAACTGTAACAATGCTCGGCTTGACCAACGGTTAATGGTCCTAGGCTTGAGTGCAACCAATGCCCTAGTAGCCCCTAGGCGCAAATGAAACCAAAACATCCAGTCCAAACTCAACAACTAAATCAACCACTGTAATCCAGACAACCTTTTCCAAAAAACCCCTTCTAGCCACTCCAACCCATCCAACACCAGCAACAATAACCATTCCAGCCCAACAACCTTTCACATGAAGAGCACGTTTGCTCACCAGCGAGAGGCGCTCAAATGCACATCTTGTTGGGAAGCGCTCTCAATCCGCACGGGTCCATTCAATTCATGCTTTTTGTCAGCAGAGAATGCACGTTTAGGAGTGTGTCACTTGACGTGAGGGGTGGAGAACGAATGAATTGAGGAAGGAATTATTAAATTGCCGAGGGCAAGGATTCATCCCGAAATGTTTGTTGTGAAGTGGACGAATGCAGGGTCGATGATGCAGAAGCAAATCAACTTTTGATTAGTTGCTTAAGCATCGAAAGAAAGGAGTTTGTATTCAATCAATCAATCAATCAAATAGATTTTTATAGCGCCTTTTCTTCAAATTCAAGAGCGCCGTATTTAAGTCAATCCACTTGTTTCGATCTTTTGGAATGAAGTGGCATCTGCAGCGCCTAAGTGGAAGGAATGCCAACTCAGACACACGGGAACCGCCTCATATTTCTGCGACGCCCGTGAAGTGCTTCTGCTTTCAATAATATATTTTAAAAACATCTCGTGAAGTTTCGCACAAAACATTTGTGCTTCCTTGAGTAGTCTTTCGACGCATTTGCTGCTCGAAAGACCTCCTAAATGCAATCATACGCCGTTTCTTCACGCGTCCTCTTGTCTAAATGATCAATTTAAAAAAGCTTGAAATTTTCAATGTAATTTCAGATCTTTTCAAATTCTTTTTAAAATTTTGAATACTTGCTTCCTATCAAACCAGAAGAGAGGTCTTTTCTTGAAACTCCAATATCATCAAGTTTCTTTAATTGAATTAAACGGAGTTTTATTATTTCTTAATTGTTCGACAAATAGGAACAAATCAAACAAGATGGGTTTTGTTTGAGTTCAAAGAATGCTTGGACTGGCTGTCAGTACGCATCCATCATCTCTAATCCCTCTCCCCTTTCGTCCTTCCTTTAATCTTTTAATCTTCGAATTTCTATTAATTTAGTTTTTCGTTTTTATTCCATTTTAATATTTTGTAGAAATTCCTTTCACCGACTGTCTTTCAACGAGCAACACACACTCACACACACACACACACACACACACACACACACACACACACACACACACACACACACACACACACACACACACACACACACACACACACACACACACACACACACACACACACACACACACACACACACACACACACACACACACACACACACACACACACACACACACACACACACACACACACACACACACACACACACACACACACACACACACACACACACACACACACACACACACACACACACACACACACACACACACACACACACACACACACACACACACACACACACACACACACACACACACACACACACACACACACACACACACACACACACACACACACACACACACACACACACACACACACACACACACACACACACACACACACACACACACACACAATGACAGAGGAAAATTCTTTTAACCCCTTTTCTAAAATCTCGCATATGAAAAGAATATGATATTTTAAATATTTGATTTCACTGAGATTACACATAAAATGCTGGCAACAGAAACTGCTCTATGGCAACATGGGAGGATTCAAGTCTCTAATCAAATGCTCCAGGCATGGACATGACTTATTCCGAAACTTAAAGTCATTCCTTTTTTGTCAACCAAGTGACGACTGCGCTGATGGAGGGGAAAGAGCATCAGGCGCTTCTCTTCTGAATTATTCATCGACTCAGAAGACTTCATTTCAAAGATGAATATCTGCAATTGCTGCCGTCAGCCTGCAGTCTGTTGAGGAAGGCAAACGATTTAGAGACCTTTGGAATGCATGCAGGACTCTTTGAAGAAGTCAACATGCTTAGTCCAATATCTCTCGAGCTGACATTTTAATGAATAAACGATGAAGGGAAGATGTTTTGCATTGTTTTGAGATTGAATTTGAATTAAACTTCTATATCTAAATATATTCCGTCATTGAGAAGAAAGCTATGGCGAAAGCTTCAAATGTGAGGATGAAATGAAAGCAGCAAACTGCCTAAACGTCATTGAAGCATGCTAAATAGCTCATTCAAAATACAAAAAGTACATTGCAAAAGTAAATGAAATTTTTTCAATTTAATTAAAAATGAAAAGACTTTTGTGCTGGAAAGACGCTCGTTTTTTAAGACGTGAAAGCTTTATGCAAACGATGTGGCATGATGGATTCAGGTCTCTCGCCTCCGTCTATAAAGTTGAAGCTGCTGTCAAATGCCGAGATGCTAATCGAGATGGTAATCTTCAACAGCTACATATCTTGCTTCATTCCTCCACCCATGGCTTCCTTCCCGCCACAATATGCTCCACCCATTGGCTTCCTCCCGGACGGCAATATGCTCCACCCATTGGCTTCTTCCCCGACGGCAATATGCTCCACCCATTGGCTTCTTCCCCGACGGCAATATGCTCCACCCATTGGCTTCCTCCCCAACGGCAATATGCTCCACCCATTGGCTTCCTCCCGGACGGCAATATGCTTCATCAGCAACACACGCACCAAGTCCCTTGGGACATCCTCACACACCTGCCCCCTCCTCACCACCTTCCCTTGATCGCAAGCTCTCATAAACTTATTCCTGTACTGTCGTGGAGCTATATCGTGTTTAACGCTTCTCTAAAATAACGAAGATGAGTAGTTTGGGCGATTATTGCAGTCTCCTTCTATTGCATAATGCTGTCGACATGATGGTGCAAAAGGCAAGGCATTCAGCACCTTGCAGCGCTTTCAAAGTTCGCTTATCCTCACACATGTCTCCACTGTTTTCTGCGCCTTCAAAAATCATCTTCGAAAATTCAGCGTACCAGAGTCTAAATTGTTGAAACTTTCAATAATTGATGGAGATATTTGAATACTTTGACAATGTATCAACTATATTTGCAATGGTTCATGATGGAAAATTTAAAAAATAGGAGGAAGAAGAAGAAGAAGTAGAAAAAGAAGAAGAGGAAGAAAAATACACGCCGCTTATCAATACTTCTGGAAGAGAAGAGAGGATCGATTGGGGGATGCATCTCGCAGGCGATTGAACAAACAGAACTGCAAAAGCTGGAAGAATTCTCGAAGCGTCTTCGATGGGATGTCTTACTGAGGAGCAGCAATGATGGATTGCATGAACAGCTGAAGACTCACTTTCGAAGGACTGCAAAGGTGCAGAGACAGCGAGACGACACAAAGACGGTCAGTAATTCAATTGGCCCACGCAGGCGCCTCCACGATTTGCGAAACAGTCTTTATCTTTCCACAAAAGAATTTATTTTGAATGCATCCTACAAGCACACACACAAACAAACGAATACACACATACATACATACATACATACATACATACATACATACATACATACATACATACATACATACATACATACATACATACATACATACATACATACATACATACATACATACATACATACATACATACATACATACATACATACATACATACATACATACATACATACATACATACATACATACATACATACATACATACATACATACATACATACATACATACATACATACATACATACATACATACATACATACATACATACATACATACATACATACATACATACATACATACATACATACATACATACATACATACATACATACATACATACATACATACATACATACATACATACATACATACATACATACATACATACATACATATATACATACATACATACATACATACATACATACATACATACATACATACATACATACAAAAATACATACATACATACATACATACATAAATACATACATACATACATACATACATAAATACATACATACATACATACATACATACATACATACATACATACATACATACATACATACATACATACATACATACATACATACATACATACATACATACATACATACATACATACATACATACATACATACATACATACATACATACATACATACATACATACATACATACATACATACATACATCCATACATACATACATACATACATACATACATACATACATACATACATACATACATACATACATACATACATACATACATACATACATACATACATACATACATACATACATACATACATACATACATACATACATACATACATACATACATACATACATACATACATACATACATACATACATACATACATACATACATACATACATACATACATACATACATACATACATACATACATACATACATACATACATACATACATACATACATACATACATACATACATAAATACATACATACATACATACATACATACATACATACATACATACAAAATCAAGAATTACTCTGACCAACAGCCAGAATATTTTTTGCTGATTTTATGTGAATTTGATCTCCCGAATTCAAATTTGGCAGTAGTTCTTTTAGCTGTTAGAGTTTTTGAGATATAAAGTTTTAGCCATTTTTATGCTCCACGATTATTAATAAAATGTAAGAAACAAAATCGAATAATTGTAATAATTTTTTTAATCATTTTTTTATATAAAAATATTGAAAATATGTTCCTGATTTTCAAAAAATCGAAAGATTGAACATATTAAACTGCGTTTTGATCTATCAATAAAAAAACGTCTGGAAAATGTATTGAAAGACCCAATTTTTCCAAGAGTTCACTAATTTCGTCACAATCCAAAAATGTCTAATTTCGAAGACTCTTTCTCGTTTACGGTAAAAAACTTTTTAGATTTTTGTTTCAGTAAATATTTTTCATTCAATCTAGAAGCTAATAATTCAGAAATTTTTTTGGAAAAGTTGAGATTTATGATTAAATCTAGGGATTCATTCTTGTTGAAAATTTGAAAAATTAATAACACTACTTTATAATCACCATCACCTTCATTAGTATCAGAAACATAATCAAAAGTCCAGCAGTAACTAATCGAAATAAGTCCACTTATTACGGTTATTTTGTTTGATTCTAATAATATTTATAAGAAAATAATAAAAATTCTCAAAACTGGTTTAATTTTCTCACGAAACCATTGTATGCGAAATTTCAAACTATTTCTTTTTCCAGTAGTCCACTTCTGCAAATACTCTTCACACGTCTTCCAGATTCAGTGGGGTGCTCCTGTTTCATCCTAATTATCAAGTTCAACATCAAAGTAACCGAGATAGGCTTTTTTCCTAAAAACGCTCACAGTTTTTTGTTTTCTTTTTATGTGTTTTCTCCACAAATAGAGCAAAACACGTCAGAATTATTAAAAAAACTCCTTCTTGAACTCATTTTTGTTTTGGAACAAATTTTAAATATAATAACGTTAAAAACTATATTTCAAGTTGTATACAAAAAATATTAGGATTTCTATTGAACAGTGTTATTAAATATGACAAAATAAAGAGTAAAAACTGCAGATTAAAATGCAACTTATCTGAAAAACTAGAGCTGGTAGAATAAAACTGATTTCATATTTGAAATCAGCCCCTCAAATATAGCTAAAAAAACCAATGTTAAAAGTCAAAACACTAAAAAAATGTTGTTTGTTTGCCTGTGTAATTCTTCTAAGACTTGGCAAATGGAATGTTCTCACACTTTTGAACAGAAATGATGAGGAATCTAACAACAAAATTGAACAATTATCTGAGCGAGTAAAAATTGTTTTGAGAGATTTTAAATGTGAACAAGAAATACAAGATTAAAATAAAAAATATAATAAATCAACTCATGAAATTGAAGGTTCAAATTTATCGAGAAAAATATCGGTATTGAAACAGAAAAAAGATTAATGTTGCAAAAACGCAACAATGGCAGTGAATGAGTTAAAAAATTGATTTTTTCAACGAGATTTGAGCCCGTTTCAGCATTTTCAGCTGGTTGCACCCTTGATGTGGACAAACCCCAAAGAAGAACAGCCCTGATAGGTCAAGAACTCGCAAGATACGACATCGACATCGCAGCCTTGAGCGAGACCAGGCTTGCGGAAGAAGGAGAGCTTTGCGAAAGAGGCTCTGGCTACACCTTCTTCTGGAGTGGCAGACCCAGCAAAGAACGGCGTAAAGCAGGTGTTGGCTTTGCAGTTAAGACAACTCTTGTCGAAAAGCTGGCAAGACTTCCCAAAGGAGTTAACGACAGGCTCATGACCATGAAACTCACTGATGGGTGGAAAAAAGAATCTCACCATTATCTGTGTCACAAACCTTGTAGAACAATGAAAGTGGAATCAGTTTTGATCCAAGTTTGATTTTAATACGGTTTTTTCATAGTCAACCTTGATTTAATTTTTATGAAGTAAATCGTCCTAACATGGAAAGAGCTGCTGACAGACGAAGGCAAAACTATAAAGTACAACTCGATAATTAAATATATTTACAACCACTTGAAATTAATTTATAGAAATATAATTTTTTTATTAATAAACTACATGTCCGAACTAAAAACCAAAAATAAGTTGAATTTTTTTTTTGCAAAATTAAATTTGAAAATATAAGTATTTAACGGCAATGAGCAATAGAAATGTCCAAGTGATGTTCCAATTATCGGTGGAAAAAGAATAGAATGGGGAGGCCAGAGAAGTCTTAGAGTCCCCTCAAAAGTCATGAAGCATCAGCTGCAATGCTCTTTAGACATCATCGCAGCATCATACCTCTGTGGTGGAAGTGGTGGTGGTGATAGGGGTGGTAGTGATAGTGGGGATGGGGGTGGTGGTGGTGGTGGAAAAAGTGGTAGTGGTGGAAGTGGTGGTGGTGGTGATGGAGGTGGTAGTGGTGATGGGGGTGGTGGTGGTGAAAGTGGTGGTGGAACTAGTGGGGGTAATGGGAGTGTTGGTGGTGATGGGAGTGGTGGTGATGGGGGGGGTGGTGGTGGTGGTGATGGGGGTGGTGGAAGTAGTGGTGGTGATGGGGATGGTGGAAGTAGTGGTAGTGATGGGGGTGGTGGAAGTAGTGTTGGTGGTGATGAGAGTGGTGGTGGTGATGGGGGTGGTGGTGGTGGAAGTGGTGATGGTAATGAGAGTGGTGGTGGTGATGGGGGTGGTGGAAGTGGTGGTGGTGTTGGGGCTAGTAGTGGTGGTGTTGGTGGTAGTAGTGGTGGTGTTGGTGTGGGTGGTGGTAATGAGAGTGATGATGGTGGTGGAGATGGTGAAAGTGATGATTGCGGTGGTGGTTATGGTGGTAGTTGTGGTGGTGGTGGTAAGGATGTTAGTTGTAATAATGATACATGGTAGAGGTAGTGGTGAAAGTAGTGAGGAAAGAGGTTAATAAATACGCAAAATGGTCGATGAAAGGAGGGATAGGCATTAATAGATAGATGAATAGATATATAAACAGATGGAACGACAGATGAATAGGTAGCTGGATAGATAGATGGATAGGTAGATGAATAGGTAAATGGATAGGTAGATGGATAGATAGATGGATAGGTAGATGGATAGGTAGATGGATAGGTAGATGGATAGGTAGATGGATAGGTAGATGGATAGGTAGATGGATAGGTAGATGGATAGATAAATGGATAGGAAGATGGATAGGTAGATGGATAGGTAGATGGATAGGGAGATGGATAGATAGATGGATAGGTAGATGGATAGGGAGATGGAGAGGTAGATGGATAGGTAGATGGATAGGTAGATGGATAGATAGTTGGATAGGTAGATGGATAGGTAGATGGATAGGTAGATAAATGGAATATTGAACATGTTGAATCTGCTTTGAGTGATGACTGAACAATGAGATTAAAGCATCCACCGTGGCACTCATTTGCCTTCCATCTCAGTCACTAGTGAGTCGACGATCGCTTTCACTTGTTTCTGTAGATGTAGTTCATAAGCGAGTGCCAAAACATTCAAAATTGTGTTGATAATCATTCAATAACACCAGGCCTACTTCATTTATACATCATACATGATCGTCCCATTGAAGAATGCGTCTCGATTTAGAAAGGAAGACGGCGCAATATTGCTTCTTTGAATATCTACTCCTATCCATTACCCAATATTAAACGTTGGGTAAGGCATAAAAAAATGAGGAATAAAAATTTCAGTGTATAAATCTTAATTTGTCGATGGGGAAAAAAAGGAATAATTATAAAATGCCTCCTACAAAGGTACGGACAATATATAGTATATAAAGAGGAGAGGCTTGCCTGCCGGTCGCTTACCAGTTTGTGGAGTCTGCTCTTGCCAACGACTAGAGAGTGGTTGTGTGGTCTAGATTCGTTATGCGGGCTAGAACTTATTTAATTATATTTTAAAGCTATAAAGTTTGTAATCATCATCATCACCATCATCATGAATATAATTATCATCATCATCATCATGATTATAATCATCATCATCATCATTATTATGAGTATAATCATCACCATCATCATCATCATCATCACCATCATCATGATTATAATCATCATCACCATCATCATCATCACCATCATCATGATTATAATCATCACCATCATCATGATTATAATCATCATCACCATCATCATGATTATAACCATCATCATCATCATCATCATCATGAATATAATAATCATCATCATCATCATGATTATAATCATCATCATCATCATCATTATGAGTATAATCATCACCATCATCATCATCATCACCATCATCATGATTATAATCATCATCACCATCATCATCATCACCATCATCATGATTATAATCATCATCATCATCACCATCATCATGATTATAATCATCATCATCATCACCATCATCACGATTATAATCATCATCATCATCATCATCATCATGATTATAATCATCATCATCATCACCATCATCATGATTATAATCATCACCATCATCATGATTATAATCATCATCATCATCATCATCATCATGATTATAATCATCATCATCATCACCATCATCATGATTATAATCATCACCATCATCATGATTATAATTAAAATCATCATCAGCAATCTCACCACCACCTTTATCGCCTTCACTTTGTTCAAAAACGTAGCTCACTTCTGGAGCTAGATCAGGGCCTGCAGCTCAAATGATGATGATGATGATGATGATGGTGATGAGAATGGTGATGAGAATGGTGATGATGATGATGATGAGGATGATGATGATGATGATGATGCTGATGATGATGATTATAATCATGATGATGGTGATGATGATGATGATGAGGATGATGATGATGATGATGATGATGATGATGATGATGATGATGCTGATGATTATAATCATGATGATGGTGATGATGATGATGATGATGCTGATGATGATGATGATGATGATGATTATAATCATGATGATGGTGATGATGATGATGATGGTGATGATGATGATGATGATGCTGATGCTGATGATGATGATTATAATCATGATGATGGTGATGATGATGCTGATGCTGATGATGATGATGAGGAAAATGGAAAATGAGAAGAATGAGTAATGATAGCATAAAACAAGGAGCCCAACCATTTCTGACGGAGTTTCTCAGAGGAACATCATCAACAATAACCTCAGCATCAGCATCAGCATCATCATCAGGAGGGTTGTTCACTTCCATGTTCTCGTAAGCGTCTGCGAGTGGAAGATGAAAAACACGATGGTGAGATGACAATGATGATGATGATGACGATGATGATGATGATGATGATGGTGATGATGATGATGATGATGATGATGATGATGATGATGATGACGATGATGATGATGATGATGATGGTGATGATGATGATGATGATGATGATGATGATGATGATGATGATGATGATGATGATGATGGTGATGATGATGATGATGATGATGATGATGATGATGATGATGATGATGATGATGATGATGATGATGATGATGATGATGATGATGATGATGATGATGATAAAGGGATAGATTTCTTTGAAAGTTGACAAGACTAAGAAGGATGCTAATGGTTGAATTAATGGTAATCGCCATAATGAAATGATAATGATGATGTGATGATGATGATGATGATGATGTTGATGCTGATGAAGAGAATGAGGCTCACCATCCAGATCAGAGGCTAGTGGAACATCGTCACTGTTAAAAAGCTTTCTTTCAACGTCTGCGGTTGCATGGCAAAGCAATAATCTATCCTCTCATTTGTCTCTCTATCCATCTATATTTTCATTTGTCTTTCTACCCATCCATCCATCTATTCACGCATGCATGCATGCATCGATATATTCATGTTTGTATTCATGCATTCCTCCGTTTCTTCACTGCCTCTTGCACGCATGCACAGACACATTCACTCACCTCCTTTCTTCACTTCAGCGATGTGCTTGAAGGGGTCTTCTTCGTCTTTCAAACTCTGGTGCTCTGCGCCAGTGATATTTGTAAGGTCAGAAGATGCATGCATGCCATTTGATAAAGATGAAGTTGGACCGATGTCTTCATATTGTTCACAATTAACGTCAAAGGGATATATACGTCGTACAGCGGATTTTCCCATAAAGGTGGAAAAACTTCACCGGCCAATTGTGAAGCTCGCATGTGTTTTTGTGTTTAAAAATCATCATTTTATAATTCTTAGAAATTGAACTTAATATGAAAATATATAATTTTACTTTCGTTCATTCAATATAGTGACGAATACAAAATTAAAAAGTTGTCTTATTAAGAAGGAGGAATGAAACATTCGTGTCGAATCTATTTATCGATGGCCTCATCTATGCAACACAACACCTTGTTTGTTTCTCCCTCTGAAAGTCTTCCAGTACACTGTCATCATCGGCAAAATGCGAAATTGTTTATTTTTAGACTGCAAAAGTCGTGGTGAAAGGCTGTCGGTCGGTTTTTTTTTCACCGCCAAAAAGACCGCAATGAAATCCGCTTGTTTGGTCCGTGAGACTACCAGTACATTTTCAGTTAAAAATGTATTTATAAATAAGTAACTTTTTTGCAGTTTTTTAAATATTTTGCAATAACTGCTGTTTTGTTTACGGATTCATTGAACTTTCATTTAGGATTTTTAGAGATATAACTTTTTTTAATAAAGTACATAAATCATTAGTAAATTTTCAAGTGTTTGTCATTATATTAAACAAATAGAAGTAAATAAAATACCTAAATGTAAAAATTAAATAATAAAAACTGCAAAATATTGATTTTTAAAAGACTAAAAATAGTGAGCCACAAAGTCACAACTGGCCGACAAATGTTGTTGTTCGTCGGTCAGTTGATCAACAATAAACGAAGGCTTTTCGCCATGATTAAAAACGAAATTTTTATCATTATAACAAATTAAACTTGTTATAGGTCAGTATGGCCAGTAAAGCGGATTTTCCTGTCAGTCTATACAAAATGTTTTGCCAGCAAAGTCCAACAGACTGAAAATTTATCTTCATGAGTTGCATAAAACTTGAAGATAGAATCAGGACTGCATCGAAGCCACACTGAAGTGAGCACCACCTTCTCCGTAGAAGGTCACTTTGGCATAGTCGTCTCCCTCGTTCTCTTCAAAACCTCCTGTGATGTGGTGAGAGTCTGCTGAATAAATCACTCATTGGAGGGTTTGAAAGATTCAACGGTGCGGATAGGGCTCACCATAGTCATTTTCGCTTTCTTTCTCTTTTACCTCTTGACCTGCCGTTGTTTAAAGTGTAATCGTTGAGGATGATTCATGTGGGTGGTGCAAGGAGCAATGATTGACTCATGTTGAAAGAGTTCAAACTTGTTAACATTTATCCGCCCTTCAAATTTTTTGTTTTTCCACTTCCCCTCCTCCCGGTTCCTCACCCCTTCCATCATTCTTTACAACCCTCACCTTCCTCTACCACCCTCCCTTACCACCTTCCTCTACCACCCTCCCTTACCACCTTCCTCTACCACCCTCCCTTACCACCTTCCTCTACCACCCTCCCTTACCACCTTCCTCTACCACCCTCCCTTACCACCTTCCTCTACCACCCTCCCTTACCACCTTCCTCTACCACCCTCCCTTACCACCTTCCTCTACCACCCTCCCTTACCACCTTCCTCTACCACCCTCCCTTACCACCTTCCTCTACCACCCTCCCTTACCACCTTCCTCTACCACCCTCCCTTACCACCTTCCTCTACCACCCTTCCTTACCACCTTCCTCTGCTAACTTCCCCTACCACCCTCCCCTGCCAACTTCCCCTACCACCCTCCCCTGCCAGCCTCCCTTGCCACCCTTCCTTGCCAACCTCCCTTGCCACCCTCCCCTACATACCTTTTGGAACTTTAGAAGTGGTACTTTCTTCGTACTCATAATCTAGCAATGATTTCAAAAAGGAATAATCAGCACTCCCTACATTTTATGAATGCTCCAAAAGCCCGAATAAGGCTTCAAACATTCTGTCAGCTTTGCGCTGTGAAGCTCGTTTAAAAAATTATGAATAAAAATAAAAATAATAGTTTTAAAACGCCAAGTAAGCTACTGTCGTAGTCGATTTCATCGTCTCCTGTCGAGTTTGGGTGAAGTGGCGTTACAAAGATGGATTGCACACATACACAGCCGATCAATCGATCACTCAGTCAGTCATGCTTTTTAGATCAACGAAATATCTCAACAACAACAACAAACTTAAAAGTAAAATGCTACACGCAACCTCACCTGCATATTCGTTCTCAACTCCATAGTGGTCGGGAACATCAGATGCTGTTACCAGGGCCACCATGCACACCATGCACAACAGAATGACTGCATTCATCGTTACTTAACTCTTAATTAGCTTGTTTGTGTTTCAAGTTATTTTTACGTGGCAATGTTTGTGTGTGTTTGATATTCAATGTGGCAGGGCACTAAGGACTCTGAGGCATGCATTGAGGCCCCTTATATAGTGTCAAGCTTTCACGTTGTTCCGTTGTGAAAATGAATTCAGAATGATTACTAAATTATATTTTGTTTTAATATTTTCAAACCTATTCTCTAATGGTTATTTTATCGTCCTAATTGAAAGTGATCAGTGAGGGAGATAAGAGTAAGTACTTGTTGAGAAATAGTGCTGTTTATGATGATGTTCACATGCTACGATGACCAAATCCAGTGGATTTAGTTTGTTGATTTGATTTGAGAAGATATGAGCTAGTTCCTTCCACAAGCTTGATTTTTAGAAATGTTATGTTTAACTTTGAAAACAGATTTCATAACATTTTCTCAATTTTCATATTTAAAACGTTTTATTTAAAAATGTAAGTCTGCAACACCAAACGGGGTAACGCTCAATCGTTTGAAGAAAATGATTCTAGGATAAAGAGTCTTAAGGATAAAAAGTCTTAAGGATAAAAAGTCTTAAGGATAAAAAGTCTTAAGGATAAAAAGTCTTAAGGATGAAAAGTCTTAAGGATAAAAAGTCTTCAGGATAAAAAGTCTTAAGGATAAAAAGTCTTAAGGATAAAAAGTCTTAAGGATAAAAAGTCTTAAGGATGAAAAGTCTTAAGGATAAAAAGTCTTAAGGATAAAAAGTCTTAAGGATGAAAAGTCTTAAGGATAAAAAGTCTTCAGGATAAAAAGTCTTAAGGATAAAAAGTCTTCAGGATAAAAAGTCTTAAGGATAAAAAGTCTTAAGGATAAAAAGTCTTAAGGATAAAAAGTCTTGAGAATAAAAAGTCTTAAGGACAAAAAGTCTTAAGGATAAAAAGTCTTAAGGACAAAAAGTCTTAAGGATAAAAAGTCTTAAGGATAAAAAGTCTTAAGGATAAAAAGTCTTAAGGATAAAAAGTCTTAAGGATAAAAAGTCTTAAGAAAATAAATCTTCAGTAAAAAAAATCTTCAAGGAAAAATACGTGATTAATACGTGATCATTAAAACTTAAAAAACATAATTTAATACTTTTATATAATTTTTGCTCTATTTTTTTCGTTCAATCTGAATAAATTTGACTTGGCCGTTGTTATTTTTCACTTTAATCATTAAATTTTCTGCTGGTTCTCGATCGTGGTTATTTTTTTAGAGACGTAACCTCTGTAGCCTGAGAAATATTCAAGAAAAAATTTATTTAGAATTTCTCCAAAACAGTTCAGTGAAGCCATAAAAGGTGCAGACAAAGGAAAGATATGAGAACAATAGTCTATAGTGACTATAGTTTAGTCTGATTGACTTAAATTAATAAAATAATTATTATATTATATTTTTAAATTCAAAAAACCAATTAAGTACTTGTTTACTACAGTTTAACTTGGAAATAATTTTTCCCCTTTATTAATCACAGCTTGACAAACACAGGCCATGTTAGAAAATACATTATAAAATTAAAATTGATTGGGGATACTAATAATAGGATTAATATTTCAAAATTCTGAGTAATAAATGACATGGAACACATGGTTATTGTTTTACTCAGAAAATATTGAGTAAACTAATTTGAAGTTAGTGAATATTCTTATAATCTACATCAAATTAATGAATAAATTAAACAAATCAAAGTTTTAAAGATTCTTGTCTTTAAACATTTTTGAACTTGATGTGTAATTAGAAGAGTCATTCCAAAGACAGTCTGTCCTTTATCTGCAGAGCTCATCTGCCTGGTCAAGTAGGTAGCTAGTGGAGGCGGTTCTAAGATAAAAAGTCTTCAGAATTAAAAATCTTCGGATAAAAAGTCTTCAGGATAAAAAGTCTTCGGATAAAAAGTCTTCAGGATAAAAAGTCTTCAGGAAAAATATCTTCACAAAATTAATTTTTAAGAAAAAATACGTGATTAATACGTGATCCTAAGAGCTTTAAGAATACAATTTAATACTTTCATCTAATGTTTTATTTTCGATAGAATTATATAAAATGCACTTCTTTTTCACGATTATTCTTTTCCTTCTGGGAGCTCTAACCACATTTCACATACAACTCCAAAAGTTTCATGTCTTCTATTTGAAATTTCCAACATAAGCTAACTAATCATGAGATCCGAGGTATTTAAAGTATTGCGATGTTCTGAGCATCGAAGAAGAGTTTTGTCGTCGGAGAGAGACTGAAGGATCTGGATGCTTAAGACGCATCTGTTCAGTCTCTAGTCCAGCCAGCAACCAGCTGGGCTCTGGCTCTTGGTGGGTCGCTCTCAAGTGGATGACATATCCGAATTCGTCTGCAGACAATGTGGATGTGCAGTCTATCACCATAATGAATAGAACGGAGCTAGAACATCACCTTGCAGAACGCCTGTAGAGATGCTGAATGGTGTAGATAGCTGGGCTTGTATGCAGACTTGCTGTACAGTACCTTGATTGCGTTGACAATTTTCTCAAGGTCTCGTAACGTTGCAATATTGAAAACATCATATTTTGGTTGATACAGTCAGAGGCTTTTTTGGAGTCGATGAAGAGTATGCGCCATCCGCAATCCTTCTCAGAATGTTAATCTGCTGAATGTAGCTGCGGCCTGTTCTGAAACCTGCCTGATTCTTTCTGAGTAGCCAGTCGATGGGTTCACGGAAGCGGTTGTAGACTTTGGCTGCGACGGACATAAAACTGACACCTCGGTAGTTTGTCATTAACTGGAGATTTCCTTTCTTGGGCAGCGGGATGATCAAGCTCGATGTCCATTGTGTTGGTGGGCAAAACCTGTCGTAGACTAGCTCGCAGATGGTGAGAATTCACAACTTACAAAAAAGTCACCGCCGTGCTGAAGTACTTTCGCTGTTGTTGCATGGTCAAGCCATGGAGACTTGTTAGGTTTCATCTCTTTGATTTCCTTTCGGAACTCGTCCAGTGAGAGGGCAGTGGTTTTGATGAAGCTTTTGACCATGGATGGTGTAGACAGGATTGAGAGACCAGCATGAGTGTTGAGAAGTATTCTTTCCAACCCTCAAGCAGCTCTTCTTTCTTCCTCCGAAAGCGGTCCAACAGCGGCACTTTAGACGGATCGACTTTGTTGTCATCTCCAGCAATCAGATTTATTATTTTCCCCGTGGTGTGGTACTCACGTCGTTGGTCGGTATTCTCTAGGACAATGAGTTGTTCGTTGAGATGAGCTTGTTGATCGCTGTCAAAGGCGGCTGATACCCGGAACTGCGGCAAGCTCCACTGTTCTTTGTGGATTAACTGTCAAAGGCAATCAAGCCTGCCTTCTGCTTCTGGGTTGGTCGTTGGCATTCTAAAATTTTCATCTGCTCTTTGACAGATTTTATTCTTTGTGTTGCTGGGTAGCCCGGTACCCTCTTAGACAAAGAGTCCGAATTGACAAGATGGTGGGGGAGCCGGTTTAGTCACCGACCGCCCGACTACAATATAAGAATGGCTGAATAAATGAAGGGATGGAGTGAGGAATGAGTGGATGGAGTCAAGGATGAGTGGGTGGAGTGAAAAATGAGTGGGTGGAGTGAAGGATGTGTGGGTTGACTTCATACATTCTCATAAAGTCTGCATGCCTGTGTAATGACCTGAGACATTTATCATGCTTGGTGTGTTTGTGCAGCAATTAGGAGGGTTTTTCTTTGAAAAGACATCTTGCAAAAGTCTTAAATATTCGTTCCATATAATGTTAAAGCATTGCCATCTTTGGCGGCATTCAATAGGCCTAACAGCTTTATAACATCCTTATTTTAAGGACAAACAGATTACTATGAAGTGTTCAAGTGCTTTTCGACTATACTTTCGACTCATTGGGCTCGTATTCGTGGCAAGTTCGCCCGTATGACAAGTATGCAAGAGGATTGTTGGGCATGTCGCCAGTTCGAATCCCTGTTCAGCCAATCATGAGCTATCATATACCATGTGTATATGATGCGGTGTTTCACGACTTGTGCCGTGTGAGTAGCGCCTCAGTTGCGTGCTTTGACGCATTATAAATAGGCATGTATGGAATCTGTTTGGTTTCTAACTGAATAAGCTTGATGCTTCAGGTGCCCGAATAAAATTCAATTTTACAGAAAAAATAGGAAAAATAAAATTTAAAAGTCATAAAATCAATGAAATAGAAATGGAATAGGCAATTTGTGAGTGACAAATACTAAATTTATGTATTGTGGATCCTCGGATAGGGAGTCATTCCATAGTAGTTAAAGCCTGCTTTTGTATGTGTGTGTATTTATACGTGTGAGTATGTTTGTATGTGTATGAATTTATGTGCGCATGTGTGTGTTTTTAAGTGGTCGCAAGCGAATGTAACATGTCATTCCGAATGTCGTTGTCCACCACTTTAAATATATATTCGCATTTGCAGCGGTCTTTGCAGGCCGTCTGAAATATTCATGCCTTCTTAGTCTTCCCTCATTCGTAAAAGGCACTCCTTCAAATTACCTCACAGCGCATTTAAACTTGCATTTTTGGTGACTTTCTGGCAAACATAAACTTTGATGTGAACATTTGTATTTCATCACTCTCACTCAAAAAACCTCCACCACCGATCCAATTGACCAATCCACGAACCAACGCACAACAGAGCGACTGACTGCAGTGCACCTGCTCAGTGCCCAGCAGACCTTCCACGCCAGGGAGGGAGAGGCTCTCAGACTCGACTGCTCCTTCGCCATGAAAGTGACTCCTCCTCTCTCATCCCTTCAACCAATACTTAACAAATATTAGCTATTTGTTTGTACTCATTCCATTATATTTGTTATTAGTGGGTTACAGACTGCCAACTATTACTTTGATCTTGAGTCAGAATTTCTTATCCTTGCAACTTTCTCATGTGCATCAACATCCAGGTTTTTTCATTTAAACAATCGTCTTGAGTGTAGGAGGCAGACTGCTGAAGACGTGCTTTCTTCCTGGGCACACAGAGGCACATTAAGCATCTTCCAGAGTAGTTTTCAATGAAAACTTTTGGTTTTATCTTTAATGATTACAAACATTTTAATATCCCAGAAGTTTCTATAGACTGTGGCTCAACGCTGTTGAATATCCCTTGAATGTCCATCAAGCTGGCGTGGAAGGATGAGTGTCCTGCTAGAACTTTTCACAACGATGCACGAGTTGAAGTTTCACCTTCCAGAAACTGGATTGATGTTTCAGAAAATCTTTGTTTTGCATTTTTTTACTCGGTTTGGTTAAATGTAATTAAAAACCTTGTTCAATGTAATTAATGGGTTACTCTTCGTTGGCAGGCCTGATTAAGTGTTTGTTACACTGTCGGTAGTTCTTTTTGTTGCATATCTTGTGGAAGAACGTGAAAAAAAGTGGTTTCTTCGTTGTTTAGAGTGCTCTTTCACTGTATGATGTTATGCAGATTTTATGTTTTTCAAGGAAATGAATGAAAATTAAAATCTTTCTTTTCGCGAAACCTTGGATTAGCTGGTAGTTCATCCGATAGGCTTGCTTCAGTCTACTCCTACTCTTTATTTGAAACTTCTATTTGCTTTGGTCTACTTTTAGTCATTTTTTCTTAACTTTTAAATTTTTGTTTATTTTAAGGTTCTTGTTCTTTAAAAAATGTTGAAGTGAATTTTAATTCAACCACGTTCCAACGTTTCATAACTATCCAACGCAGCCTTAACCTCCATTTCATCGTCCTACATTCCGCTCCATTGTGTCCCACCGTACTGCACCACACTGTACCACACTCCACCACACCCCACCACACAGAACTTCGACGTCTTCAGCAACCCCATAGTGTGGCTGAAGAGGCAGGGCGTTGAGGTGACCCCTCTCAACTTGAACGAGAACATCGAGGCGCCCTTCCTGAGCCAACAACGCTTCCGCATCCAGTTCAACTTCTCATGTCCTCCAAACCACGATTCTGGTTATGATAACGATGCTAGGCGTGGTGGTTATGATAGTGATGCTGGGGGTGGTTATGGTGAAAATGAAGGAATGGTAATACACAACATCGAAACTTTGATTAATAGCGTTGCTGATTATGATACCAATGGTGATGATAACGTGGAAGCTCCTTTGGCTTCAATGCGACAAGGAGTTGCGAGGAGTGCGGTGATGGAGAAATGGCTGCAGAAAGGAATGTGTGTGGTACATGAACAAGTGCTGATTGCAAGTAGGTGGTGGTGGAGGAGTGATTGGTGGAGGAGTGGTTGGTGGAGGAGTGGTTGGTGGAGGAGTGGTTGGTGGAGGAGTGGTTGGTGGAGGAGTGGTTGGTGGAAGAGTGGGATGCATGAATGGATTGTGGATATAAAAGGTGGAATGGTGGAGAGAAAAGAATGACTGGTCGCTAGGTGATTCTTTTGAATGAGAATTGACTTTGAAAAATGAAAGAAGGTTCAATGGGTGTGGATAAGTGATGCCATGTGCGTGATTGAGTGTTGAAGATAATATGAAGAATAAGATAATAAGAAAAATAATTTTAAAAACAATAATAATAATAATAAAAACAAAAACAACAATCATAATAATAATAATAATAATAAAATGTATCATCAAATTCGAAAATGGAGTGATTGATCGGTCATTTTGAATGTAGCGCTTGGTTTATTTCGTAATTAATAATATATGTGTGTGCGTGTCTTTGTTTTGTGTGTGCGTGTGTTTATTTCGTGTGTGCGTGTCTTTGTTTTGTGTGTGCGTGTGTTTATTTCGTGTGTGCGTGTCTTTGTTTTGTGTGTGCGTATTTGTGTGTGTATAGTGTGTGTGTGTGTGTGTGTGTGTGTGTGTGTGTGTGTGTGTGTGTGTGTGTGTGTGTGTGTGTGTGTGTGTGTGTGTGTGTGTGTGTGTGTGTGTGTGTGTGTGTGTGTGTGTGTGTGTGTGTGTGTGTGTGTGTGTGTGTGTGTGTGTGTGTGTGTGTGTGTGTGTGTGTGTGTGTGTGTGTGTGTGTGTGTGTGTGTGTGTGTGTGTGTGTGTGTGTGTGTGTGTGTGTGTGTGTGTGTGTGTGTGTGTGTGTGTGTGTGTGTGTGTGTGTGTGTGTGTGTGTGTGTGTGTGTGTGTGTGTGTGTGTGTGTGTGTGTGTGTGTGTGTGTGTGTGTGTGTGTGTGTGTGTGTGTGTGTGTGTGTGTGTGTGTGTGTGTGTGTGTGTGTGTGTGTGTGTGTGTGTGTGTGTGTGTGTGTGTGTGTGTGTGTGTGTGTGTGTTGTATTTATTTCCCTTGTCGCGTCCCCTTGCACTGGCTGCTTCTCGAACAGACCTCAGCGAGCAGGACTCGGGCGTGTACGAGTGCAGGGTGGGTCAGCAGTCAGTCACCATCGCCTCCCTCGAGCACCGAGTCGTCGTTGAAGGTGCTGATGATGATGTTAATGAGGATGATAATAATGATGATGGTGCTGATGATGATGTTAATGAGGATGATAATAATGATGATGGTGCTGATGATGATGTTAATGAGGATGATAATAATGATGATGGTGCTGATGATGATGTTAATGAGGATGATAATAATGATGATGGTGCTGATGATGATGTTAATGAGGATGATAATAATGATGATGGTGCTGATGATGATGTTAATGAGGATGATAATAATGATGATGGTGCTGATGATGATGTTAATGAGGATGATAATAATGATGATGGTGCTGATGATGATGTTAATGAGGATGATAATAATGATGATGGTGCTGATGATGATGTTAATGAGGATGATAATAATGATGATGGTGCTGATGATGATGTTAATGAGGATGATAATAATGATGATGGTGCTGATGATGATGTTAATGAGGATGATAATAATGATGATGGTGCTGATGATGATGTTAATGAGGATGATAATAATGATGATGGTGCTGATGATGATGTTAATGAGGATGATAATAATGATGATGGTGCTGATGATGATGATGTTAATGAGGATGATAATAATGATGATGGTGCTGATGATGATGTTAATGAGGATGATAATAATGATGATGGTGCTGATGATGATGTTAATGAGGATGATAATAATGATGATGGTGCTGATGATGATGTTAATGAGGATGATAATAATGATGATGGTGCTGATGATGATGTTAATGAGGATGATAATAATGATGATGGTGCTGATGATGATGTTAATGAGGATGATAATAATGATGATGGTGCTGATGATGATGTTAATGAGGATGATAATAATGATGATGGTGCTGATGATGATGATGTTAATGAGGATGATAATAATGATGATGGTGCTGATGATGATGTTAATGAGGATGATAATAATGATGATGGTGCTGATGATGATGTTAATGAGGATGATAATAATGATGATGGTGCTGATGATGATGTTAATGAGGATGATAATAATGATGATGGTGCTGATGATGATGTTAATGAGGATGATAATAATGATGATGGTGCTGATGATGATGTTAATGAGGATGATAATAATGATGATGGTGCTGATGATGATGTTAATGAGGATGATAATAATGATGATGGGGCTGATGATGATGTTAATGAGGATGATAATAATGATGATGGTGCTGATGATGATGTTAATGAGGATGATAATAATGATGATGGTGCTGATGATGATGTTAATGAGGATGATAATAATGATGATGGTGCTGATGATGATGTTAATGAGGATGATAATAATGATGATGGTGCTGATGATGATGTTAATGAGGATGATAATAATGATGATGGTGCTGATGATGATGTTAATGAGGATGATAATAATGATGATGGTGCTGATGATGATGTTAATGAGGATGATAATAATGATGATGGGGCTGATGATGATGTTAATGAGGATGATAATAATGATGATGGTGCTGATGATGATGTTAATGAGGATGATAATAATGATGATGGTGCTGATGATGATGTTAATGAGGATGATAATAATGATGATGGTGCTGATGATGATGTTAATGAGGATGATAATAATGATGATGGTGCTGATGATGATGTTAATGAGGATGATAATAATGATGATGGGGCTGATGATGATGTTAATGAGGATGATAATAATGATGATGGTGCTGATGATGATGTTAATGAGGATGATAATAATGATGATGGTGCTGATGATGATGTTAATGAGGATGATAATAATGATGATGGGGCTGATGATGATGTTAATGAGGATGATAATAATGATGATGGTGCTGATGATGATGTTAATGAGGATGATAATAATGATGATGGTGCTGATGATGATAGAGATGGGGCTGATGATGATGGGGTTGATAACGATGATGATGATGATGGTGGTGATGATGATGATGAGGTTGAAAACGATGACGATGATGATAATAATAATAATAACTTATATTATTGTTATTATTATTATTATTATTATTATCCTTATTACTGTAATGGTTATAAAGGGGAAAATAATGTTTAAAAAATTATAGATTAAATCCCATTATAGATTAAATTCCATTATAGATTAAATCCCATTATAGATTAAAATCCCATTATAGATTAAATCCCATTATAGATTAAATCCTATTATAGATTAAATCCCATTATAGATTAAATCCCATTATAGATTAAATCCCATTATAGATTAAATCCCATTATAGATTAAATCCCATTATAGATTAAATCCCATTATAGATTAAATCCCATTATAGATTAAATCCCATTATGGATTAAATCCCATTATAGATTGAATCCCATTATAGATTAAATCCCATTATAGATTAAATCCCATTATGGATTAAATCCCATTATAGATTAAATCCCATTATAGATTAAATCCCATTATAGATTAAATCCCATTATAGATTAAATCCCCTTATAGATTAAATCCCATTATAGATTAAATCCCATTATAGATTAAATCCCCTTATAGATTAAATCCCATTATAGATTAAATCCCATTATAGATTAAATCCCATTATAGATTAAATCCCATTATAGATTAAATCCCATTATAGATTAAATCCCATTATAGATTAAATCCCGTTATAGATTAAATCCCATTATAGATTAAATCCCATTATAGATTAAATCCCATTATGGATTAAATCCCATTATAGATTAAATCCCATTATAGATTAAATCCCATTATAGATTAAATCCCATTATAGATTAAATCCCATTTTAGATTAAATCCCATTATGGATTAAATCCCATTATAGATTAAATCCCATTATAGATTAAATCCCATTATAGATTAAATCCCATTATAGATTAAATCCCATTATAGATTAAAATCCCATTATAGATTAAATCCCATTATAGATTAAATCCCATTATAGATTAAATCCCATTATAGATTAAATCCCATTATAGATTAAATCCCATTATAGATTAAATCCCAGTATAGATTAAATCCCATTATAGATTAAATCACATTATAGATTAAATCCCATTATAGAATTAATCCCATTATAGATTAAATCCCATTATAGATTAAATCCCATTATAGATTAAATCCCATTATAGATTAAATCCCATTATAGATTAAATCCCATTATAGATTAAATCCCATTATAGATTAAATCCCATTATAGATTAAATCCCATTATAGATTAAATCCCATTATAGATTAAATCCCATTATAGATTAAATCCCATTATAGATTAAATCCCATTATAGATTAAATCCAATTATTGATTAAACCCCATTATAGATTAAACCCCATTATAGATTTATTGATCAAACTGATGACAGGCCCCCTCAAAGGACTTTTCTTATGTGTTGAAAACTTCTTTCATGAGGAAAAATCATCATCCCTTTCATCAGCAGCAGCGTCATCATCCTCATCATCATCATCTCCTCCCTCTTCTGCTTCGTTATATGCATTGGATCGTTGGTCATCACGCAAAACTAAGATAGTTCGAAAGAGAAATAAACGACATCATCATCATCACCATCGTCGTCGACATCAACATCAGCATCATCGTCGTCGTCGACATCATCATCACCATCATCGTCGTCGCAGCCACCCTCGTCACCGTCGACACATTAAAAACAACAACAATAATTACAAAATGAAAAATAACTACCTTTCCACCACCAACAACAACAACATTAGCAACAACAACAGCAACAGCAACTACAGCAACCACAACAACAACAACAACAGCCTCTACCACTTCCATCTGCACAGGTACAAGAAGCTTAAAGCATCCAATAAGTCCTCAAGCGAAGTGAACGAAATGCCACATGATGACGATTATGAAGTTAGCAACGAAGTATTTTATTTTGAAAATATTTATAATATTAATAGCAAAAAGGTTGATAGAGATATCAAGAATAACGAAAATCATGGAAAAGTGAAGAAGCAAGCAGCCTGCACACGGAGGAGAAGGCAGCAGGACGAGCGGAAACACAAAAGAAAGAAACTGATTTTAATTCGTGGTATGACTAAACCTCTCACCTGCGTTTCTTTTTCCGGTGCAAAAAAGCCGGAAATGGACATTTTTGTGGGTGGCCGAAACATAAGCGATCAGTTTGTAATAGAAAAGAGATTATTTGTAATGGATGTCAATGATGATAATGATTTTTTTGATAATAATGATTTTTCTAATGATGATGTGGATAATGTTGGTGGTTATAATGCTGAAACTGCAAACGATAATGAAAATGGGATGCATCAAAGATTCGTTAACTTCCATAACAAAAACATGGATGGAAAAAAAGGGAAAATGCAAAATCTGAAAAACAAAAACTATCATCATGAACACCATCATCATCATCCTTTAGACGTTTGTGAACAATACCGTCTATTTCTTAATTCTTCGTCTTCATCAACATTAACTGAGTCATCATCACAACAATCCTCATCATCATCATCACAACAATCCGAACCATCATCATCACAACAATCCGAATCATCATCATCACTACCTTTATTTTCCTCTTTTTTTTCACATTTCTCTTCATCGCCTTACTTTTTTTCTTCATCATCATCATCACTAACATCATCTCCAGCACCATCATCATCATCATCATCATCATCATCATCATCATCATCATCATCAGCAACCTTAGGCACAAAGGGTCTACGGAGACTGGGCTGGGTGGTGGTTGCGAAGTTGCGCAGGAAGAACACTCTCAGCCAGCTGGAAATGCACGGCAAAGAGTTGAGCTGCCAAGCCAGAGTGTCAAGCCACCACCAGCCCACTGTCGTCGGAGCCACCATCGAAGTTCATTGTGAGTGCTTGGTGTGGTGGTGTGGTGTGGTGGTGTGGTGGTTTGGTGGTGTGGTGTGGTGGTATGGTGGTGTGGTGTGGTGGTTTGGTGTGGTGGTGTGGTGGTGTGGTGGTGTGGTGTGGTGGTTTGGTGTGGTGGTGTGGTGGTGTGGTGGTTTGGTGGTGTGGTGGTTTGGTGTGGTGGTGTGGTGTGGTGGTGTGGTGGTTTGGTGGTGTGGTGTGGTGGTGTGGTGGTTTGGTATGGTAGTGTGGTGGTGTGGTGGTGTGGTGTGGTGGTGTGGTGGTTTGGTGGTGTGGTGTGGTGTGGTGGTTTGGTGTGGTGGTGTGGTGGTGTGGTGGTTTGGTGTGGTAGTGTGTTGGTGTGGTGGTGTGGTGGTGTGGTGTGGTGGTTTGGTGGTGTGGTGTGGTGGTGTGGTGTGGTGGTGTGGTGGTGTGGTGGTGTAGTGGTGTGGTGGTGTGGTGGTGTGGTGGTTTGGTGTGGTGGTGTGGTGGTGTGGTGTGGTGGTGTGGTGGTTTGGTGGTGTGGTGTAGTGGTTTGGTGTGGTGGTGTGGTGGTGTGGTGGTGTGGTGTGGTGGTTTGATGGTTTGGTGTGGTAGTGTAGTGGTGTGGTGGTGTGGTGGTGTGGTGTGGTGGTGTGGTGGTTTGGTGGTGTGGTGTGGTGGTTTGGTGTGGTGGTGTGGTGGTGTGGTGGTTTGGTGTGGTAGTGTGGTGGTTTGGTGTGGTAGTGTGGTGGTGTAGTGGTTTGGTGTGGTGGTGTGGTGTGGTGTGGTGGTGTGGTGGTGTAGTGGTTTGGTGGTGTGGTGTGGTGGTGTGGTGGTTTGGTGTGGTAGTGTGGTGGTGTGGTGGTGTGGTGTGGTGGTGTGGTGGTTTGGTGGTGTGGTGTGGTGGTTTGGTGTGGTGGTGTGGTGGTTTGGTGTGGTAGTGTGGTGGTCTGGTGGTGTGGTGGTGTGGTGGTGTGGTGTGGTGGTGTAGTGGTTTGGTGGTGTGGTGTGGTGGTTTGGTGTGGTGGTGTGGTGGTGTTGTGGTGTGGTGTGGTGGTGTGGTGGTTTGGTGGTGTGGTTTGGTGGTTTGGTGTGGTGGTGTGGTGGTGTGGTGTGGTGGTGTGGTGGTGTGGTGTGGTGGTGTGGTGGTGTGGTGGTGTGGTGGTGTGGTGGTGTGGTGTGGTGGTGTGGTGGTTTGGTGGTGTGGTGTGGTGTGGTGGTGTGGTGGTGTGGTGGTGTGGTGTGGTGGTGTGGTGGTTTAGTGGTGTGGTGGTGTGGTGGTTTGGTGTAGTGGTGTGGTGGTGTGGTAGTTTGGTGTGGTGGTGTGATGGTTTGGTGTGGTGGTGTGGTGATTTGGTGTGGTGATTTGGTGTGGTGGTGTGGTTGTGTGGTGGTGTGGTTTGGTGGTTTGGTGTGGTGGTGTGGTGTGGTGGTGTGGTGGTTTGGTGGTGTGGTGTGGTGGTGTGGTGGTGGGGTGTGGTGGTGTGGTGGTGTGGTGGTGTGGTGTGGTGGTGTAGTGGTTTGGTGGTGTGGTGTGGTGGTTTGGTGTGGTGTGGTGGTGTGGTGGTTTAGTGGTGTGGTGTGGTGATTTGGTGTGGTGGTGTGGTTGTGTGGTGTGGTGGTTTGGTGTGGTGGTGTGGTAGTTTGTTAGTGTGGTGGTGTGGTGGTTTGGTTCTGGTAGTGATGTGCTTGGTGTGGTGGTTTGGTGTGGTGGTGTGGTAGTTTGTTAGTGTGGTGGTGTGGTGGTTTGGTTCTGGTAGTGATGTGCTTGGTGTGGTGGTTTCGTGGTTTGGTGTAGTCGTTATCGGAGTTCTAAAGACCATTGACTATTTTGCCGAGGAAGCCACAATTTTGTTTTTTTAACTGAACTGTTGTTGCCTTTCTTGGAGACCTCTTCAACTTGTCTGTTCCAGAGAAGTTTTTAGAGCAGGAAAACCTTTAAAAAGTGTCTAGGAGAGACTCTAGAGAGATTCTGCCCATGGAGCTAATGAATCCTCTTGATGGGTCTACGTCTTTTAGTGAAGTAAATGGATTCGCATTTAGGTGGTTTGAAGTTCATATGCCGGTCCAACTTCCATTGTTCTAACTTCTTCTTGCAAGATGTTTAAATTTTTTGTCGCTTTCATCTTATTCCTAACAATACAAGATGATCTGCTGGCTGATGGTTACCAGGTCAAAAGCGTGGAGCTAGTTTATGGTTCTTGTGGTAGGTCGAAAGAAATTTCGCGTCGTCTTGCATTGACACGGAGTGTTTTGGAGAGTTTTGGAATTGCTCCTAGAGTATTCGTATTAAAGAGGGAGGAAGGTTAAGCTATAAAGGCGTACACTTTTTCAATTCTTCTGTTAGGTTATGGAACAAAGTCTTTTTCTAAATTATAGCCAGGAACTGGATGTCTTTGGTTTCGAATGTTTCCGACCAATATGCAGTATTCATTGGTCAGAAAAGTTAACAAATTAAGCCGTCCTTAGAAGAAGGGAACAAGTTGCCATCTGCAACATGATCAAGAAAAGAAGGCTAAAACGGTTTGGTCTCTCGCCTTCCAGGTCGGTTTTTCTCTAAGAACGCTCTTCTCTCCAATTTAACCAGAAACTGGAAGTGTCCCAGAGGCCATCTTAACCTTACACGGTTATCCACCGACTTGAAGCTATAAAACATAAACATTTACGTTGCCCACAGAATTTTAAATGATTATTTTATCAATAAATTATATATTATGTGAGCTTCTAATAAAAGGATTTTAATCTAAATATCCCTTGAATATCCCTAGCGTAACGTTAAACAACTATTATTCTGCAACTGCTACTTTTTATACGTACTTATTTATTTCTCAATTCGCCTAACTAAAGAAATTACGTATAATATTGAATTAAACATAATTATATTCGTTTTTAAATAATCTATCATTAAATTTTTTTTAAAGTTGAATAGATATTAAGTGAGAAGCCAGAAAACGCTTAAAATTTAGTAATTCGGGAATCAAAAAAGATAGTTTTCACTTAAGAAAGTTATTGAAAAAGTATAAGTTATACTCAATAAAATTCTGTAAAAAAGTTTTTACAATTTTTTAATAAAAAAAAAGTTTTTCAAAAATATACAAAATAGATCTTAAAGTGTACATGCTTTCGACTTAACACAAAATTGTTTAAGTCAGCACATCTCATAATTAGTGTTGTCTGCTAGAAATTCGATTGCAATATTACAGAATACTTCGTTTAATTAACTTTATTTGTTTTCTTGATTTGTAAGTGAATATTTTAATTTAATTTAAAATTTTTAAGGTTTTTCATTTTTAATTAATAAAATTTACTATTTACTAACAACTTTTAGACTTCATAATTTTACTATTTACTAACAATTTTTAGACTTCATAATTTTACATACAGGCCTTTTAAGGGTGAATTATTTTAATTTAAGATTCCTCAGAAACAAAAAGCTAATTATTTTAAACCTTAAAAAGTTTATAATAATTAATAAGAATTGACAAATTAAAAGTTGATTTCTTCCATTAGTGAATCTTTAATAATGTTAATAACTTTGTCATTTTTAAAGATATTATACTTTTAATTTTCAATTCTGTTTCCTTATATCAAATTAAATAAAACTAGTGATTTTCTCCAAAATAAGAAGAAAAAAACAAAAGTTATGACAAAAAAACAATATTTCTGTCTTGTGATGGGGCCGTGGATTGATATAAATTATAACGCAAAAACGGTACAAAAAATGTGCTCTTTTTAAATTTTAAAATAGGTATAACTTTTTTTAAACCAAAAAATTAAAATTTGGTTAACGTATTTAAAATCAGTAAATCAAAATCTACAATTTAAGCGTTTCAATTTAAAAAATGAACAAATTTTAAAAATCGATTGAGGTTGCTAATATTCAATTGTTTTTTAGTAATATGGAACAAGATCAAATGTTTGATGGAATGTGTAATTGGGTTGGATGGATGGATGGAGTGACAGATGCATGGTAGAATGTTTTGTCGAGTGTTTCTATGGTCTGAGGCGTGCTTTACAGCACTATAAGCTGGCCAGGTCTTTGATGTATCACAGGCATTGTTGCCTTTATTGCCACCAAAATTAGCTTTTATTCTCAGAGCTTAACCTGAGCAGCGCAATTCTAGATTGTTAATTAATGCCTTCTTTTTATACTTTGTGTTATTATTGGATTTTTATTCCGCCTGTCTGTATTA